>JAOXNZ010000177.1:19484079-19498373 GCA_028566095.1 Kryptolebias brasiliensis | reverse complement strand
CATCATTATTGATTTTATATGAGGCTGTAATAAACTCCTCTCTACAGGCAAGTACGATTTGTACAAATATATGCATGAATGCATGTCCAAAAAGGCAACTTGAGGTAAGTATAAGGTCAGAAAAGGAAGTCAGAAAAACAGGAAATCGTGTCTTTCTCCCGCCTAGCTAAACAATCATTGTGCTCTTTAATGTGGTGCTTTTTCAAATGTTTGATTAAGTTTGCTGTATTGTAGGTCGCGACGGAGCTTCCCCCTCTCGATACAGCGGCTTTGCAAACCTTGCATGTTGCTGTCTTGCTTTCCGGTGTTTCTAGCGTAAAATACTTCCACACAGCGGACATGTTGCGATAAAGTAGGTTAGCCGTTAGCCACAGTGCTGCTCAGTCCTCAATGTTCACATTTTAGCTGGCTGCAAATTATGAAATAGATTTCCTGAATGTGAGGCGGGTCTTGTTACTCTGGGTTTCATGAGACACACCTCCGTTCAGGAAGTCCATTCCACAGTTTGAAGCCAACTTGAAGAGCAGCCGGCAGGGAATCACATGTGAAGACATTTCAGCAGACATGCATGGATCTGAAATCTCTGCAGGTTGGATTGGAAAATTCAGATGCGTAAATTATGCTGGTATCGTAACCCGATACGATACTGGTACTGATCAGCCCCTCCCTAAATGGAATGTCAGGTTTGGTTTCTCACCCTGACAGTGCATGAGACCCCTACTTTGCTCATTTTTTTTAACGAGCGTCACACATCACATTGAACTAACAAAAGAAGCTTGCCATACAGCATTAGGGGTAAACATAGATCATATGGTTCTCTGACGTAATATGCATGGGTCTGCTAAAAGCTTCTTATGCAGCCTTAAGAAACTGGTCTAAACATGCATTGCTGCAGTAAGAAAGGAGCTCTCACTGTGAATTCATCGTTTACCTATTTTGCTGCAGACAATATCTAGTATATTTTCCTGGTTTATTTTTGTTTCTCCTAAAGGTTACCTTTGATTAGCAGAAGCTCTTTTCTTCGTCCCACCTGAGCTGAACTTCTACTAACAGAAAGAACCCCTTCAGATTACATAATGTTTCTTTCTTTGCTTATTTTATGTCAAGTGGAGTTCAGCTGATAATGATTGCAGCTTGAATTTAATCATTAGCCATGGAAGAAAAAATTGTTTACCTTTATTGAACATCTGTATCTTTTTTTTTTTTTTTTTTAAGAAATAAGGTAGTGTTCTTTTTGAGTTAAAACATAAAATATATCATGACAAACACAAAGCTGTGACTTATGTCTATTTAACATTTGACCCATGTCATCCAGAAAGTTATATCCAACACATGATGATCCACACTTTTATCTAATCAGACATTCTCTCTAACAGTGCCTCGGACCTGATTGGTATAATTTTCTTTCCCCACAACTCTGTATGTGACCTATTCATGTGTAGCCATTCTTATTTGCTTGATTCATTCTTTTATACAATAAGAGCAAGATGACTTCCAGTGTCAAGATTATTCCATACTCTGCCTTCTAGTAAGGCTGACATTATCTGATAGCAGACCCTCAATACATAAAACTTGGAACTTAATAAGGTGTCATTTAAACAGATCCTTTAGTAGATTAATGATTCCATCCCATTGGCATTCATCGTATTCACAGGAATATAACATGTGAACCACGGTCCCAAACTCTTTCTCACATCTCCAGCAAGTGTCCTTGTCTTTAAGACTCAATTTAGCCAATTTGCTTGGGGTCCAATGACAGATATAGAGCAGCTTGTGCTGAATAAGGTGAGCCTGTGCCTCATGGGAGCAGTTATACCAAGATGAAATGGTCCTTCATTTGTCTTCTGAAATCTGTTCTTCCAAATCTTTCTCCCAGCATAGCTTCAATCAGCTGAGTAAAAGCTTCCAATGAAGTCAGGGCTACTAACTCTTCAAGTTGAACTGAAAGCAGGCTCTGCTCAGGAGAGGTATTTGTTTTAGACAACTGAGAGAATGAAAATATGTAATGATACCAGTCAGCTTCATACAACAGACCACCACTATTCTTTGTTGGCTTATAATTTTACACGATTAAAACTTTTTTTGGTTTTGTTTTTGCCTACCCACACATAACTCTCCACATTTTTTTTTTTGTTGTTTTTTTTCTCTCTTTCAAAAAGATACGTGGAAAGGTTAAGACCATGTGTACAGCCTTGATAAGTTTAGGAGAGAGTCATTTTAACTGTGTTAGTTCTTATGGCTCGAATAACAGAAGCAATATTAGGCTGCATTATTGTCCCAATTATATGTCAGATCTGATGGCATCCACCTAAATTGCCATGTTTCTGTAATAGCAGGGCATATTCTTGTGTGCGCAATTTCTAAAATTAGAAGAGCTAATAGCAAAACAAAAGGCAAGAATCTCCATTTTTGGAGATATCTCATACATTCTATGTATGTATGTATGTATTGATATGTATATTGTTTCAAAATGAAACAGTGAGCCCACAGCTTTTTGCAGAAACTACCATTGTAATAAATAACCTACCTGAATTATGTGCATATTTATGTTATTACTTTATAATTATGTTGGCATATAGAAAAGGCTTTTTAACTTTAACAGGCTGCAGCCTGGGAAGCTTAAAAAAAAGATATTTATTTCAAAATAAGATGTAAGAACAGGAACCTAATCAAAGCTCTCTGTACTGGCCACTAATTTTGTCGAAGTTGGCCTCAGTGTGGGGTAAACTCATTGCTCTGGGCAGCAGCCATTCACTGCTCCCACAGTTGCAGCTCCTCCTAATTGCTGGCTTTCATTCCAAAGTAATTGACTGTCAGACACGCAAAGAATCATCCACTGCAAAAGTAGCAAAGTGACATCTCCAGGCAAATTTAAACCATAAATTTAAACACCGTTGCCCAGAATTTGGTGAATTCTCTGTACCTCTACTGTGCAGACACAGCCTAGTCTTTGGATGTGTTAGTTTTGTTATGTTCAGTGTACATTGAGGAACTAAAACTTAATCAACTGCATCTTGGGACAACAGCACATTTTGAGTTTGCATTATGTAAGATAGGATTATGAAAGACTTGATTTTTGTTGTCATCTCTTTTGTGACTGAGAAAATGTCCAGACATGACCATTTAATCGAGTGTCTTTGAAACAAGACTTGTGAGGCTCTGAGTCAGAAATGATGAGCGTCTACCAATTCATAGGAGGAAATAAAAACACTTTACCCTTTCCTTACATCTTAAGACACATTCATCTTCACAGTAAACCATAGAATGGTTTAAAACCAATTTCTAATGTTAAAAAACATTTTTTAGGCCCTGTAATCACACTTGCAGCTTGTAGTTGCGAGATGAAAAGCCTGTCTCAACATCAGCTTTAAGGGCATGCCATGCTTTCCTTTGCTTTGCTTTGAAAAATTTCACGTTGCGCTCACTTGCTTGGTCTTTAATTGCAACCAAAACAAATAATGCTGTAGGAAGGTGCCTCTCTGTTTGGGAAGATTAATAGTTTATTTTGTTTTTAAACCGCTTTTGAACACAGGAAGATAAAGTTTCATTGGCTAGGGTTCGGTGCGTGCAATCAGATGAGATAGAGTTGGTCACAGGCAATCACCACTCATCTAGAAGCAGGTGCTCAGGTTTTACTACTTTTTTTTTTTTTTTTTTTTTGTTTTTTCCCCAACTGACACAACAAAAACGGAGTAGAGGAAGATCATCTATAGGACTAAACACCAAAGCAAAGCAAGAATTTAGGTCAAATTGAAACAAACACCTGTTTTCTGGACTTTGAGATAAAACTGAAATAACTTTCAGTTTTAAACTTGATCAAACTTTCTGTTTGACGTGTGTTCTGTAGGAAACAGTTTACAGGTTGAATTGGATGAATAACATAATATATGACTTAAAGTTTTAATTACCAGTTGACAAATATTGCTGTTTGTGGCCTGCTATGTTAGAGCACAGGTGGTTTGTTTGACTTTTCTTTTTTGGAGGGTTTTTGTCTTTTTAAAGTTAAAAAGGAAGAAGAAAATCTAAATAGTCTCTTAAGGCACACACCTAATGTTAATTTTTTGCATTTAACATCATTTAACATTTTCAAGAGTGTAACATCAAGTCATGTATGAAACAGAGTTCAAAGGAGAAAATCTCTTCTTTCTAAAAAACAAAAGCATTGCTGGTTGTTTCCTGTCTGTTAACGGTCACATCGACAAACCTGAAAGAGGTTTGAATATTGTTTTGAGAGGACAGAGTGTAATTTTTGGTTTAAATGAGTGGTGTTGTGTTTGGAGAAAGAAAAAACTACTCAAAGCGTTACACTTAGTGGCAGAACTGTCATGGATTGGCCCTCTTTTTTATTTCATGTGGGCTGGAGAATGGAAGAAAATGTAATGGCATCTGCTTGTCAGCTTAAACATAACATTACGGATCATAAAGCAAGATGGCAGCCCAACTTGGATGTCTTTTGTTTCTGTTCAATTCTCTTCATACTTTAGCGATACTAATTAGATCCCTTTTAAATCCTGCCATTGTCATTAGCTTAAAAAAAATCTTTTTTCTTTTTGAGAGTTCATGGGGTAGAGTTGTTTTCACTAAATTTCACTAAAAGAGAAGCATTTTAATGAGTTTAAAAGGTTTTTGTGCTGAGATAAAATCATAAATTGTGTGTAATTTGCTGGTGACCTGAAGGGTCAATCTCGATCAAATTTCAGCAAATGGAGCTAGAAAACAGAACAAATGGCAGTAATCTTTTTGTTTTTCAATCTACAGATCAGCTTACGTCAAGCACTCTTGTCTTCTGTCTTTTCCAAGACAGTGTGTGGATCTCCCAATAACCAATAACAAGGCTGTAATGAGCCTGGCATCATGCCAGCAATGATCCTCGCTCTCGCCTCAAGAGAATACCCCTCTGCATTAATCTTAGTACTCCCACAGCTATACAAGCTTCAAACGAGTCTCTTGTCATAAGGTTGCACATTTATTTCGGCTATTCCCATTTTCACTGATCTGATTCTGTCAATAGGCTGATTTGTTTCAGATGCTTGATAACCTATGGCTCAATAAGTTATCAGCTGACCGTTTATTAGCAGAGAATTTTGCATCAAGTATTTGACAGGATTTTTCCCTCCGGATAGATTTACTTTTTATAAATGTTACAAATAACACCTATTGCAGTATCATCCAGCATCAGCCCACTAAGACTACTTTAAATGGAGTCATTTATAGCTTGAGACATTTAGTTTTACAATTTCTTCACATATTCAGTTCGTAATTATTTTCTTTATTTACTGTGCTCATTTGTACTGTGTTTGGTCTTATTGACTTTGTGAACATTCAGTAGTAAGTCTGCTTCTTGTGCCATCACCCCTGGCATCATTCCAAATCATTTTGTGTATTTGTGTTTTTACAAAGCCTGGACAGCGATGTCATCGAGACTGTTTGGTCTGCCATGATGGATGGCGATTTCTCTCTGCATTTCATGCAACTATTACAAGCATTTAGCATGACTAGTACTCGTAGTACATTTTGATATTATTCTCAGGCAAAAGCTAGGGTGAGACCATCACACCAGACTAGTTCAGTTTATCACCTGCCAAAAGGCAAAAGCTAATAATTATTTTGGTTGTTTGCATGTTTGTGTCTGTCTGTCAGCATGTCATTAATCAAGGGACTCATTTTAATGAAACACTCAGAAAACTATCATTTGATATGTACATCTACAGCTGATTAATTTTTGTAATCAACCCCATTCATGATGGCCACCACAGCTAAGCGACCTTAGCAACACAAAAAAGGATATAACTAAGCCAACTTTAGATACCAAGCTACAATTTGGTTACAATTAGTACCTGAGAGTCATCCCCAACACTTTGAGGGGTAACAGACAAGGCTAGATCTGATTTTAAGACTTAGCCATTTACTGTAAATAAATTCTAAAGTCTGTTTATAATAATATAATCATTGGCTGTACATCTACAGCTCATTTACTTTTGGAGTCAACTGAATTTAAGATGGCCATCACAGCTAATTGACTGAGTTTGAGTCATTTTTGTGTTCGCTACAGTCAGTTTTATAAATATTGAGATAAATTTGGTAGTCGCTGAGAGTAATCTTCAACACATACACAAGATCTTGCAAAATCGCATGAGATTGTGCATGTCATGTTTGACCAAAACAGCTATAACTCCATCCCTTCTTATCATAATATTATCATAGTTTAACAGTCTGGCATGAAAGGCGGCAGGCGATATGTATTTCTTTGAGGAATGCTAGGCCTTTAATTTATATAGTGCCAATTTACAACAAAAGTTCTCAGTGCTCAATACAACACAATAACAAGTTCATATCCAAATTTAAATCCAATTACAGTCAATTCAAATCTACTGTAATACAATAAAATTACATGCAATATTTTACAAAATGCAAATAATTTGTAAAATGTTGCCTAGAAAACTCTCAGCTCACACCGTGCATGGCTTGTTCTCAAATCTCATCGAGCCCTTAGAGCAGGACGCAGGAGCCTCGCACTCAACGATGGAGGCAGTAGACATATTACAAAAATTGCCGTTTCTGCTTGCACTAAAATTGTCAGAGTAACCAACTTCAATGTTCATTTGTCAAGTGGCCACAATATGAGCTTTTTGCTACGTTTATCGCTGAGAATAATGTCACAAATAATTTGGTGAGGACAAAATAAATGCATATTTCTCTGTCCACTTATCTTTCTCAACTCCATTTTCTAAGTCTACCTTTCTTTTGTTGCACATTTAGATAACACCATGGCAATGTGACACAACACCTACCTCTTATTTGTTCTGACGATGACAGACAGGCCGAAGCTCCAGCTTGCTTCAGGACTGACCCTCCTTTTTCTTTACACAGCAGAGGGAAAACAGAATCAGACAGCTTGTAGCTTGAAGAGTTATGGCATTTGCTGGTGTTTCTGCAGCCTTTGCTGTACATTTAGTCATTGAAGTTCAGTCTTTTACAGGAGATTTTCTCTGTCTCAGTCATGGGCTCTGATTCTCACACTGAGCATATGGACACAGGGCGCCTCTTCCTTCATTTGCCCTGTGCACTCTCTCTCACTCTTTTTCACTCTTTAGGAGTTGCATCACTCTACGCTACCACGGTAGTAAACACTTTGTTGTATCCTACCAATGCATTTCAATGCAATGCAATATGATGTGCTCTGGGTCCGGATTGACTTGTCGTTTGTTCTGGACTTGGCTAATGCATTTGTCTGTTCTTGAAGATGCTCTAAACTGCAATTCTGTTTTGAGCCTATGTAACTGTCTTTTACAAAATAAAAGTTAAAAACGATAAATGTCAACCTCAGTGTGATTTAATGGATGCCTCACACAAGATAATAAAAGTTAGATTCAGTTGTGTTTGATGTAACAATATAAGGTGGTGATAGAATGTAGTCCAAAATGGAAAAACTCAAGAAAATGTTTGGCCCGCACCATATTTTGTTATGCTGGTGTTGAACAATTCTAAGGTTTACATAGGAACAAAAAAAAAACTCACAAAAGCTCCCCTTCAAAACCAAACCAAATATAGGTGGACGACATCTTAGGCGAGGAGAGCGACAACGAAAGTGAGGGTCGAGGGAAGGAGAGGACGGGTACCAAGGTGATGGACGATGAGGAGGAGCAGCAGCAGCAGCGGAGGCAGCCAGGAGGTGGACAAGCGTCTGGGAGAGAACTCGCTCCTCATGTGTGCAGTGCGGAGGAGAGGCTTCAGACGTCATCCGGCGACATTCTGTCCCAAAGTGTCCAAAGGTGAGAACCGTTTCAGTCACAGTTTCTCTCACTTTACTGGACGTTTTCATGCTTTTACCACAGCTACACCAACACATCTTCTGGAGTAAAATTATGCACAGGGTTGTCAAAAAAAAACTGACTTTAGACTTTATCGCTCTAAATCTCGTATTGTCTTAGTGTCACTGGTGTCGACACTCATTAATCACACATTACATAAAGCTCTTTGGGTGGAGAAGAATGCTTAACCTATGCCCACCTTGAAAATGTGCTGCATATTTCCATTTCTCTGTCAGCGGCTATTATCGAAACATGCCACTTCATCAGTGTGGCTATGCTGAAGCCAGACGGTCTGGCCCGTCGCCATGGAAACTAATTCCAAACAGACAGCAGGCATTTGAAGATTTCAGAACATAATTATGAGAATCTCCTGTTGCTGAAGGACAGGCTGAGCTGTCTGTCTGTCTGCCAGGACTCCGTCTGTCACAGCAGATCTTTTTACTGTCTTTGCTGCAAGATATTTTTACAGCATTTACACAAACACAAAGCTTGGATGTTCCCAGATGCTATTGTGTGAACAGTTTCAACATTTCATTGTGTTGATATGCTGCCAGAGCATTGGGCAGCAGCTTTATTTATAGTTTGGTGTTCTCTTCTGTCTGGGTTTGTGTTATCAATGTATCAAACTAGCTCTTTTGCTTATTTTTTTAAAGGACATATTGTTGCTTTTTAGTTCAGTGTTGCTAGACGAGAGTATTATTGTTTACTGCAGGGATATTCAGACTGGATTGGTCTTTGGTTGTATTTGAGAAAGTAATTTGAGTGAAATTGCTGTAGTAACACAAGGAGTTGTGTTTGGACATATACAATTTAAAAAGTTTTGCCATAAGAAAGTTTGTTTTTCCAGTAAAGGTAAAAGGAGATGTAATAAATGATATGTCCACCTAAATAAAAAACAAAATTCATTCTGCTTTCAGAATGGTTTTCAAAGTAGACCTCATTTTTTTTTTAATTGTCACTTTTATTTAAATTCATTTTTTAGTACTTCTGCCTCAGCACGAACAGTCAACAGCTGCAAAATTAACTGTTTTTGAGACGTTTTCAACTTCACATGGGTCATGACAAGCTATAACAAATTAGGCAAATGAACTCAAACCTACCATGTTGTAATGCTTATGCTGCTTAAAAAACAGCAACAAACAAAAAAGCTCTATCTGTTGCTTTCTTAAAACAGTTTGTTGATAGTTAAATTTAAATCTGGTGTGCAAACTGCAAAAAAATGCAAGAAAAGTAAAATATCAAGAAAAAAATCCATCAAAATTGCTAGACAAATGGAGGTAATACAGTTCCTGACGCACAGATACCAACCATAAGCAGCTACTTTATCAGCAGTTTGGTGCTACAGAAAAGCTGCTCATTTTTTTAATATACAAACTTTTAATTTCTATAATCCTGCTGCCCAACTGTTATTGTTCAATATTAATGTAATATTTATATCTTAATGAGATGATAAAGAACTTAAAAATGACTGAACCAGTCAGACTGACCAGCTACAGTTTTAAAGCCAATATTACTTTCTGAGTTTCATTAAAGTCTATCCAGTGGTTCATGAACTTTTCCTAACTGGCTACACACACTCCCACACATGTGAACTACATGATCACAAGCCACCACAAAAGGCAGGCATTCATCTACAAATTGGAGCTTTGAGAAAAGCTCTCTTTGAGCTGATCTTGACAAATTTATGTTTAAGACCATTGCTTCGAACCTTTGTTATCGATGTTTCTGGTGCAGTGTCATGAAGATCAGCAGTTTTGTCTTCTGACATATGAATCTACAGCGTGTTTCTTTGCTACTGTTTGTTCAGTGTTGGCTAAGCTGCAGTAGACCGATCAGTGAAGGTACAACGAAAAGAGAAACTGATTCTGATGCAGTTATGTTGTGGTCTGTTAGATTTTAGTGCCTTAAATTGTCAATAAGAACATGGTGTTTAATTCATCCTATAAAAAAGCTATAGTGGCTCTAAAGACTGCAGAGCTAACTAACTGCACAAAACCAAACCGTGTATATGTGGCTGATCCATTCATTTGTGAATGTTCCCTCTGAAGCAGGGAAATCAGCTCTTTGGAAATCATGTCAACCTGGAAAATTTGGAGCATGTCTTTTGTTCTCTCTTCCATTGCTGTGATTGGTTGTTGTTGTTTTGCTAACTTTTTAAAGTTTTTTCATGTGAATATGTCTCAGAATGTCTCAAATCTTAGCGGGTTTTTGGCTTGCAAAGTAAATAGTGAATTTTCCATGTTTCCAACTACTGCTAAGTGATTTGAAACATAATCAGAATTATGTTTAATAAGCTGGTAGGTTGCACATATTCAATTAAAACTGCAGAAGAAAAAAAAACTGTCTTTATATTAGAACGTGGCAATTATTTCTTTTTCCCCCCAGTCTTGTTTATTCTCTCTCTGAGTTCGGCTTCACTGCTCTATCTGCCAGAGCTTAAAATATAGCACATTCACTCTGAAACCTTTCTCTGTTTTACTCTAGTTGCTTCTTGCTGTGGCTCAGTATCCATGACTATCCAGACATGTCAATTCATCTGTCACCTGGTCTGGCACCTTTAGTTGCGGCTAATGAGTCAAGCCTAAAATACAACCATCCACAGTGTTGTTTACTTGCTGTTGGAAACCTTTGGAAGTCCACCTCCAGTCTGTTCAGTGATGTAGAGGAGCAGCACACGATTAAACAGCCTGACACACCGGGGGAGAGGTGTAAATTTGATTCTAAAAGCGGTGTGGACACAAATTGGCAGGTGGGTGTTTGGGTTCCATAGAAGAACACCAGTGTCATGGTTTTATAATTTTACCCTGTTCAAAAGCCAGCAAATCCCTGATTACTCCTTTATTGTAAAGAATGTTCCACTCACAAGGATCTGATGTGTTGACATTACATTCTGTTTTTCTTTAAGGTAGTAATCTCACTAGGCTGCAACTGTTGGCGAACAGTATCCACAATGGAGACATCAGCTTTGGGGGCAGCTGTGGATCAGTGGTTAGAGCAATTGTCCTCCAGTGAGAGAGTTGGAGGTTCAATTCCACCAGTATGCTACATGTCAGTGTCCCTGGGCAAGACACTGAACCCCTCATTGCCTCAGATGTGTTCCCCATCGGTGTATGAATGTGATCTAAAGCATTGATTAGATTCTGTAAAATGACTTATTCAGATAAGCTTTGTAGAGATGTAGTAGAGTGCTGTATGAATGTGTTTGGATGGGTAAATGAGGGCACAGGTTGTGTTGTAAAGTGCTTTGAGTGGCCTGGTTGGCTAGAAAGGTGCCATATAAGTACAGTCCATTTTTCATTTAATATTTAACTTCTCTCAAAATCTTCAAAATCATTTTCCTCACGTAAGTCGCAGAGGCTCACAGTCCAATTTCTTGAGTTTTGAATATGTTAAGAAATGCAGGTGTCAAAACACCTGCATGGGAGCTCTACTCTGAGAGAAAACATTTTCAGGCCTAAAGACCTTGTTGATAAATAATTATTTGAAAAACTGGTCCAAATTTGCCTTTCTTTATTTCTTAAAGATGGGCAGTCTACTCCAGTAGATTAAATCATAAACGTGGGCAGAGGTGAGCAACAAAATAATGTGCACGGGCTAGAATACAGCTTTGCAAGCCGCACATTCAAAAATAAGCTGTGATTTTGACAAATTGGCTGTTAAGAACACAGCCATTTGGCTTGCTGGTCGCTTAATTGCAAACAATCAAAATTCAGTGCGGCTGCAATAGAAAATTTGCCTATTTTCTTGCAATTTTGGGTCGCCTGCTTGTCTCCAACAGCTGCAGCCCAGTGAGATACTACCTTTAGTGATATCTTTAAGGTTAGCCTGTGCCTCAGTTCTTGAGCATCAGGTGAGTTGTTCTAAAGCTGATTTAACATGAAACTAGAACGTTTCTGAACAAATTAATGGGTGCCAATGCAGCTGCTGCCTGACATACCAACATGCTCTTCATGCTTGTTCTTCTTTAAAGCCCAATAGTAATTTGAGACTTAGTTTTGTAAAAATATAAACAATGACAGTATGCCTACATTTTGATGTATAAATTGTATAAAAAGTGTAAAGACAACCAACATTAAAAGAAATGTCAAAGCTGCAGCCAGTGATTTATTAGGTTAACAGTGGTAACTGCACACCTGTGTCTTTTACTCCCTGACAGAAACATGAAGTAGAAAGTAAGCCTTAAACAGTCACCATTCAAAACCTGAAAGTTGAACTGAAGAAAAATTCCTGAACTGTAAGAGGCAGAATCGTCTCACATGTTCAGTTTGTACTCTAAGCACAACAACAAACTGGAATTGAAAAAAAATGTGCCGATCTGAACCAAGCCTTTCTTAACACAAAGAAATTCTACACGTTAGAGAAACAATATTAATATGAACAACATAGTACGTTCATCTTAATGAGGACTAACTTTGATTTAAGACTACTGTTCGGTTCATTCTTTTGTTTATTAAATAACCACGTCTACATGGTTGGAATGTAGATTTGTGTGGAGTTATAGTCGACGTATCACAAGTCCTGCCACTTGAAAAACCCTCTAAAGGAACAGAAGCTTCAGATATGCACACGTATGCCACTTCTAATTCTGCTAGGTGGAGATATTTGAATGCCTTTATTTTCACTGGTCCAGTGGATCAACATGGAGGGCTACATGCATATTCCAGCAGTGAAGGTGAACCTCACCTGTAACTGTAGTTTCCACTTTGTAATCCTTTCAAATTAAAACTAAATTGGTAGAAAGAAACATTGTATAATGTCCAAGGTTTACAAACTTGGTGTGTTACTTTGTGGTCCTAGTACCAGCGTGTTATTACTGGGTGCTGGTGAAAAAACACAAATAAAAACATACGCTTATTGAAACGACAGTCATTTTAATTCTGCAAATTTGTCCATTTAACAACTCAAAAAAAAATCACTCCCCATCTCTAGAGTTTATTTAAAATCTTTTGATGTCTCCACACTAAGAATTATTTTATGAAAATCTTTAACATGACCTTTTCTATTTTCATCATCAAATAAAGCAACTTTGTTTCCGCACGCATCAGATTTTAATGTTCTATATCTGACTCAAAAGAGAGCTGAAGCTTGTGTTTATTGCATGTGTTTTAAAAGAATAACAGTTTTTAAGTTTTAAACTGAAGAAGAAAGAATCTCAAGTTCAGCTATTATGTGCAAGATCATATTATAATTCCCCTGTCTGACAAGCAAAAAAAAAAACGTTTCCAATAAGCCGTCAGAGTCAAAACATTTCTACAAGGAACCATATGATTGGTTTTTGATTTTGCTTACTTGGTCCTCCACTTCCAGGAGCAGACCTAATAGTTGCCATTCTGTCAGTCTCCTTTCCTGGATCCACTGCTTTCTTTTATTTGGTACAAAATGGGCTCACATCTGTTGCTAAGATACTGTGGTGATGTGAATGTTTCCGTTTTGTTCTCCGCATCATTCAGAATCTACTCCTGCCTGTGCCTCTTGTTTCCGTCTGAAGTGAAAACGTGGCAGCTCTTCATGCTATTCTTTTCAAACGGTCTCCCACTTTCCATCAAACCAACAGCACCCTACAAATCAATAAATAATATAAACTCTGTTACAAGTACACATAAGTAACAACCTGTTTTTGTAGAAATTAAAAGCCTAGAATTCCTTAAAGTAATGCATAGTCACACGATTGTGTGACTGAGTTGTAGCCTCAGTCACACAATCGACTGACTTATAACCATTTCTGTGTTGGCGAATGTCAGTTAGCCAGAAATCTTGAATTGGATTGACTTCAAAAATTAGTCAGTTGTAGATGTACAGTACATCTATGTTGTGGTTGAGATATTTGCTAATGATCAGGGTTGAATCCAACAATTATTGCTAAGGTTTTAGGCAAACATCTTGCAAAATGAGTGTGTATGGGTTGTGAATGACCCTCAACAACTACACCAAATTTTAGCACAATATTTGTAAAGTTGACTGAATTATAACCATTTTTGGTGTTTTCTAAGGTCAGTTGGCCTTTTTGAATTGGATTGGCTCCAGAAAATAATCAGTTGTAGATGTAAATCTAACGATCAGTTCCTGAAAGTTTCACTAAACTTCATCCAGTGGTTCATGACATATTATGCTAACAGAGTTGACACCAAATAGTTATTGGCAAAATTTAAACTCAAAGCACTAAAAGTGGAAACCTCTGCCAAGTCCATAGCTTCAGTAAAAAATAGTCCGATCAGGATTGTGATTTGGATAACCACCAAAATTTCATCAAAATCTGTTCACTACCTTCACCGAGGAGGTTATGTTTTCATCAGTCATGTTTTTTCTGTCTGTCTCTTTTCAAGATTACTTAACACAACTAATGAACAGATTTTGATGACATTTTCACGTTAGTTAAACATTAGTTGTGTGATGCTATCATGTCAACATGGACCAGACTCTCTGAGGAATGTTTCCAGTACCTTGTTGAATCTATGCCACGAAGGATTAAGGCAGTTCTGAAGG
>JAOXNZ010000177.1:19459466-19479223 GCA_028566095.1 Kryptolebias brasiliensis | reverse complement strand
AACATATTTTATGGCTGTATTTTCACTGATATTGGCTTCAAAACACGTTTCAGTTCAGCTTTAAATTTGTAACAAGAGTTTCCAAACAAGTTGAACAGTCAGAATTACGTTTGATGTGAAAGGCTGAGGTTTAAACTATATTACGTTAGGTCTTCTTTGAAAATTCCTAAAGCCTTGGGTAATTTCTGTCTCTGCCCCTAACTTTTTTCAGTCAACATTTTTTTGTTGTTTCTGTTGTCTGATGAATTTATTACATCAAACCTTTTTCTGTCATGACTTTAGTGCGATCAGACCCATTCGCTGTACTGACGCATGTTTTTATCAGTTCTCCTCACTTTTAATTTCCTGTCTCTTTGGGTGATGTTGATTCATTTACGTGCCTCGCCTCTTCTTTTTTCTGCGCCGTGTATCTCTAGAGAGTATTTATTTCCGCGTGAAAATGAAAGTGTGAAACTTGTCAGCTTGAGTGAGCATGTTGCTATAACATCGTCAAGATAGAGGGAATAGACGAGGCAAGTCGGTTGTAGAGTTTTCCATTTAGGTTGTCTGACAGCAAAGTGTGAAATTTGAAATGTGTCGTCTGCTGGAACGCTCATATTTGGATATCTTATGAACCTCAGTTTGGCACGATGGCTGGATTGGAGTTTGTTGTGTCTTTATGGCCATTATAGAACAGTAGTCTCTGAAGATGGGAATAAGCTAATAACCCTGTCCTTAGCAGTTGTCCACACACACTGATTTCATGCTGTAATATTGTTTGCCTCTGAAAAGTGTTTATGTAAAAAAAAATAAAATAATAAAATAAAGGATCACTTGCCACCCTCAGCTTGTCAGAACAAAAAAAAAGAATGACCTTCAGTTTGAAGCCATTGAAATGTTACATTTTTATCAGCATACAGATTCAATGCACATCTTATTGGTATTTAGAAGTCCAGACTTTTTCCAATGAATGTTGCAAATGATGATAAATTCCATGAGCTGGTGTTTTCCTTTCTACTCTTCGACTGCTTTCAGGTGTGAGTTGGGATGAATATCCTTGCACAATAAAAGGTCAATCTCAATTCCCCATCTGTGCACCATAGAAGCTGATTTTTCCCCTGTGTAAGTAACAATATTGATGGTGTAAAACTGCATGCCTATGTTTTTATCACAGTGGTATAAATATTATATTGGCTCCAGAAGTCACTGAGAGGAGAAACATCTTTTGGCATCTCAGTGGAAATGAACAATCTTTGGTGTGCAGCTTATCAAGCATTCCAAACTTATGAAATAGTCATAAGAAGAGACGTAGTTGAAAGTGAAAGGGATGATAGCATCAACACTAAATGTCATACATCGAAATCCATCAAACTTGGCATTATAATAGTTGCTGTATTTGTAAAAAATTACAGAGAAATTACTTACAATTGTGAGTTTCTTTGCTAGCAAAATTCATTACCCTTTTTTTGAACTGTGCAGTTAAAAAGTGTCTAGTTGTGCAGCCAGAAAAGCTGTTTTTCCATTGTGCAGTCTCAGCACGACTCGCTTTGACCTGACTCGGTTCTACACGATCTGGGTAGTTCTCCGTCTAACTGAATGCTGCCTCCATGTGGGCAGGTCGTCATAACACGGCTGCCCGAAACTACCAACAAGTTAATAAGTGAAATCAAGTCACAAAACACTCGCCACTCTCTTGTCATGTTTTTCCAAAAATGCCATGTCAAGGCCACCATCCCTCCGGCAGATAAACGTGGGTTTGTTGTGAAGGTTTCTTGTGATTGACATTGCTCTCTGGCCAATCAATGGCCTGCAGTCGGTTGACGTCAGATCTTCAGCTCTACTCGACTTGCTTGGACCCCCGGCTGAGCAGGTCCTAAGAACAGAGCTGAAAGTGTGTGGGACCACCCAATGGAAAGACTCTGAACCCACACCAGTTTGAGCCAAGTAGGTCCGAGTCAAGCCTGTGGAAAAGGGCCAAAAGTCTTTCCGTTTCTCCCTTCTTCTACATCACAAAAGAATCAGGGCTGAGCTTTACCCTTGTTTACTCTGATATATTGATTGCTAACAAATGTAACAGATGTTTGAGTGGTGGGATAACGTGTCCAGTTTAGCTCACCAGTTCTGTTTGTGTTGACAACAATAGTGAACAATATTATAGCTTACTCGCATGGTGCGTTTTAGGCTGTAAAATAAAAAGGAGAAAAAATAATTAGGTCTGTTTTCTGTTCTGGAGTGGTTTTCTCAACATCTAAATATTATGAGATTGTGTGTAATCCTTCTCAACTTAGTATTACAATATTTGCTATCAGCAAAGCCAGTGTTATGATTGATTTTGGTTAGCAATGTAGAAGACGGGTCCTGGGAATACTGTAAAATTTGAGTTGAGGGATTGAATGGTGACCTGCTTAACTACAGAGCAGATCTGCAATAGTGCAGCCAAGCATAAAGTCCTGTCTTTCAGCACATATTTTGTGGTTTCAAAAGGGTGCCGCAGTCAGGGACGATTAAACATGAATGAAACACAGAAGTGAATTGTCCCAGACCTACAGTTATATTAAATATATTTTTTCCTCTCACAGTGTTACCTTTCTGTTTACCTTTCCCTGTCAATTGTCAAACAGTTTTTCTTTCTGTGTTGCCAGTAGTTGAAGAACTTTTTAGATTTTTTGAGACCTTCAGTGACTATTTGACTTTCTCCTTTTTTAACATCTTAAAGATTAATAGTCTAAGTTTGTTCTTGATATTTTTTTGATTTATACCATCCTCTTAATGTGAAGTTGAAAGTTTTGGAGTAAGCCTTACAGAGCTCTCTGAAGTTGATCTTTTGAATCTGATAGAAGACTGAGAATTATTCTACCCTTAGATCATTAACAATCCAGTGACAAGCCTTTAGGCTGCTCCACAGGCCTTTTGGAAAGCCACCAATCATGAAGCAAGTTGTCTCTTTAGTTCAAGATGACAACCGTGTGATTTGATTCCTGCTGTTACGTTTCCTTAATTTTTTTTTATCTTTAGCTGCTGTAATGATTCAGATTCTACCTAAGGGGTTATTAAAGTTAATTTGGCCTTAAATCTTCTCTCGGAGTATTCTGTTTAGAATGTGTTCATTAAAAATTAGACTTTTGATTGTGCAGAACACAAAAAACCCAAATCCCCCTGTTATAATTGCTTTGTACTCTGCAGTTATGAGAAAATTAGTCAGTAAGATGTTTAACCCATCAAACAATGATTGTTGAGTTATCTTCTATAGCAACTAAAAGCATTGTTTTGTTTTTTTTTCACAAATAAGGTAACCTTTTGAGTTGTAGAAAATTAATATCCAGCTTACGTCTGAGAATCACTTGTTTTCCCACATGTTGGACAACAAGGCTTTTTTAGTTTTGTGTGTAGTTCAGTGATTTCTGTTAAAAGTTAAAGTCCCCCGAAAATCAACAATAAGTTTTCTCATGCTCAGCAACAGCTGTACAAATTGTCTGGGGCAAGCAACCAGACAGTAAACAGTCCAGTATAACAAATGATTAGCCTCAATTAGAAAAGAAAATTGTGAGCCAGGTATGTTTCCACTACAACAAGGTTGGATTGGCTCTGTCAGGGTAAGCCATGGCCCCGGTAGTGCGAGAAAATTTTGACTATCTAGAGGAAGTTTAAGTAGTAACAAGGTTTCCCGGCCAGCCACTTTTCCTTCTATTTCTTTCCCATGGGATCCCATTTAGTGTGTACCCTCAAGTTACCTAGTAACTTTTCATTTGTAAGGTACAGTGTCTTAGAAGCTCACAAACTGGGCTCAAACTTTAGAACTCAATTTATAGTGAGATAAATATTATGGAAAAAAAGATTCAATGATAGGTTCTCTGAGATGTTCTTATTAGGTATAACAGAATTGCCACATGTAAAGTATGCCCAGTATGTTCATAGTTTAATATCGGGTCATGTGTCTTTCAAGTATTACAGCCTTCCGGCCAAGACGAAACTGTTGGCGGCCTTGTCCTTTCTTCTGATGAGCTTTGTTTAACCCTCCTGTGGCCTTTGGGTCAAATTGACCCGAAGTTACAATGGCTTCTCTTCAGTTACGAGGGCTTCGGGAGGGTTAAAAGGCATTGTCTTATGTTCTTAGGTTAGATATTTTTCTGCCGCTTGGATCCATCTCATCCCTTGGATTTTCTGCTCAACATTTCATTTTAATAAACTGATAAAGACCCAGTTGATTTGTTGATTTTTGCCTATCTTCTCTGCTATGACAAAAGAATAGTCCCTTCTGGCCTTTGTTTGAGAATAATGTCTACACAATCAACTATACTGTATGTAGTCATGCTGTGTTAAAAGTGTGTTACTGTACTATACACGGCTCATTTTCTGCACATCCTCACATAACCATCTGGTTGTTTCCTCAGCAGTTTGTTGTTTAACTTCTACTCTAAAACGAGACGTCTATATTATTTAACAGTTTGCTTAACATTTATTTTAATTTCCAGTAGCAACTCTTGGTCTGGTCTAAGCGTACATACTACTCTTGCTCCACAGCCTCTGCAACTTAGTTCAAATTCAGCAGTGCACAAAGTAATGCAGCGCAATTTCATCCAAGAGATGCATGAAGGGTGATGTTGGTTCACAGTGGTGGCCACCTTGAATTGAGTTGACTCCACAAGTTAATCAGTTTTAGATGCACATCCAGTTATTACTCTTTAGGAGTTTCATTAAAATCTGTTCATTGGTTCATGAGATATTTTGGTAACAGACACTCCCACATACAGACTCAGGCAAAAACATTATCTTTCCGTCTTTGCCTTTTGGTGGTGAAAGCGACAAAATGGGACCAGGAAGAAAAAAAAAGCCATTGACAGTGTTCACTTTTCTCCTGAACGGCTTCTGTAAGATTTAGCAACTGGCCCCTTTGGCTGTAGAATGTGATAAATTGATGTTTTGTTCATTAAAGTCTGATATGTAATCTTGATAGAACCCTTTTCTTTTTACACAGTTTGTATGAACAACTTCCCATAAGGTTTTTTGCGTTAACAAACCAATCGGTACATCAGGTATGAAAATCGTTGTCAGTGTTTGAAACCATCTGCTGCACTGACTGACTGTCGGTTAATGAAGGCTTGTTTGTTTGCTGTGAACCCTGACCACCCACCAGTGCACAAATTTCCCTAAATAAATGATGGCTGCTTTTGCACAGCAGTGGTTCTCCAGTGGTCCTTTTTCTTTAGTAAACACATTGTGCAGCTTGAATAAATTACCATACTTGACATTCATCACCTTATCAAATCGCGGTGCAACTGCCCCCTCACAGCTAAGAGAGTACAGCTTTGGCTGATTTGGTTGTGGGCTGTACTTAAGTGGTACTTACATTGAAGATTAAATGAGCAATTCACTCTCACAGAGCAAGATCCATTGTTTGAGAAATTTCTTTAGAAAAGGGACTGTTGGACAAATTTTGATAAACACACAAAGCTGACCTGGCTTTCAAGATTTTGCACTTTAATATAAGTAACCGTGAATGGTTGTTTGTCTCTATGTGGCCCTGCGATGGACTTGCAACCTGTCCAGGGTGTCCCCCGCCTCTCGCACAGTGGCTGGAGATAGGCTCCCGGAAAGGAAAAAGCGGGAAAAGAAAATTGATGGATGGATATAAGCAACCATTCATAATTACCTCCCAAGTAGATCATATTTCTGACATTCACATATTTCTCAACAGACAATCAGCCTTGACCCTAAAACTACCCGCTATTCTGTTGAATAGCCATCCATCCATCTTCTTCCGCTTATCTAGGGTCGGATCGCGGGGGTAGCAGCCTAAGCAGGGAGACCCAGACTTCCCTTTCCCCAGCCACTTGGGCCAGCTCCTCCGGGGGAATCCCAAGGCGTTCCCAGGCCAGCCGAGAAACATAAGTCCCTCCAGCGGTGGGATGTGCCCAGAACACCTCACCAAGGAGGCGTCCAGGAGGCATCCTAACCAGATGCCCGAGCCACCTCAACTGGCTCCTCTCGATGTGGAGAAGCAGCTGCTCTACTCTGACTCCCTCCCGGATGGCCGAGCTTCTCACCCTATCTCTAAGGGAGAGCCCAGACACACTGCGGAGAAAACTCTTTTGGGCCGCTTGTATCAGCGATCTTGTTCTTTTGGTCATGACCCAAAGCTCATGACCATAGATGAGGGTAGTAACGTAGCTCAACTGGTAAATCGAGACCTTCGCCTTTTGACTCAGCTCTCTCTTCACCACGACCAGTACAGCTCCCGCTTCACTGCAGACGCTGCACCAAATCCACCTATCGATCTCCCGCTCCATTTTTCCCTTATCCATGAACAAAATCTCAAGATACTTAAGCTCCTCCACTTAAGGCAGGATATTTTCCCTGACCCGGAGAAGGCACTCTACCCTTTTCCGGCTCAAGACCTTGGCCTTGGATTTGGAGGCACTGATCCTCATCCCAGCTGCTTCACGCTCGGCTGCGAACCGCTCCAGCGAAAGCTGTAGATCACGCCCTGATGAAGCCAATAGGACCACATCATCTGCAAAAACTCAGACGTGATCCTAAGGCCACTAAGGGCCCAGGCTCCGCCCCCTCAATGGAAGACGTGCTGGTGGAATTGAGGTCTTTGAAGTATTCCGCCCACCGACCCACGACGTTCCGAGTCGAGGTCAGAAGCTCACCATCCCCACTATAAACACTTTTGGTGGTGTACTGCTCTTCCCTCCCGAGATGTCGTATGGCGGACCAGAATCGCCTCGAAGCCGTGCGGAAGTCTTTCTCCATGGCCTCTTTTAACTCCTCCCATGCCCAAATTTTTGCCTAAGCAACCACCCGAGCCGCCTGCCGTTTGGACTGCCGGTACCCGTGAGCTGCTTCTGGGGTCCCACAGGCCAAAAACGTCCGATAGGACTCCTTCAGCCTGAACGCATCCCTCACCGCCGGCGGGTTTGAGGGTTGCCGCCGTGACAGGCACCAACTACCTTGCGGCCACAGCTCCAATAGGCCGCCTCGACAATGGAGAAGCGGAACATGGCCTACTCGGCTCAATGTCCCCCACCTCCCCCGAAACATGTTCGAAGTTTTCCCGGAGGAGGGAGTTAAAGCTCCGTCTCACGGCAGACTCCACCAGATGTTCCCAGCAGACGTTTGGGTCTGCCAAGTCTGACCGGCATCTTCTCCAACCATCGGAGCCAATTCACCACCAGGTAGTGGTCAGTAGACAGCTCTGCCCCTCTCTTTACCCAAGTGTCCAAGACATGCGGCTACAGATCAGATGAAACGACAACAAAGTCGATCATTGAACTGCGACCTAGGGTGTCCTGGTGCCAAGAGCACTTTTGGACCCCCCTATGCTTGAACATGGTGTTCATAATGGGCAATCCATGACGAGCACAGAAGTCCAACAACAGAACACCACTCGGGTTCAGATCAGGGGGGCCCTTCCTCCCAACCACACCCCTCCAGGTCTCACTGTCAGTGCCCACGTGAGCATTGAAGTTCCCCAGCAGAACAAGGGAGTCCCCAGGAGGGGCACCCTCCAGTACCCCCTCCAAGGACTCCAAAAAGGATGGGTAATCTGAACTGCTGTTCGGCGCATAAGCACAAACAGTCAGGACCCGTCCCCCCACACATAGGTGGAGGGAGGTTACCCTCTTGTTCACCGGGGTGAACCCCAACGTACAGGCACCAAGATGGGGGGCAACAATTATGCCCACTCCTGCTCGGCGCCTCTCACTGGGGGCAACTCCAGAGTGAAAGAGTGTCCAACCCCTCTCAAGGAGACTGGAGTCAGAGCCGTGCGTTGAGGTGAGCCCACTATTTCTAGCCGGAACCTCTAAACCTGACACATCAGCTCAGGCTCCTTCCGCACCAGAGAGGTGAGATTCCACATCCCGAGAGCCAGCTTCTCTAGCTGAGGATCAAACTGCCAAGGTCCTCATCTTTGGCCACCACCCATCCCACATTGCACCCGACCCCTTTGGCCGCTCCCATAGGTGGTGAGCCCACGGGAAGGGGAACCAATGTCACCTCTTCAGGCTGTGCCCGGCCGAGCTCCATGGGCGAAAGCCCGGCCACCAGGCGCTCACCAACGTGCCCCACCTCCAGGCCCAGCTTTAGAGTGCCTCCCTGGGGCCCCGGTGACCCACGTCCGGGCGAGGGAACGCTGTGTTCATTTGTAGAATTCATCATAAGGGGTCTTTTGTGTTGAATAGCTGGTTACTTAAATCCATTTGCTTCCCTTATCTTCCTCTTCAAACAGCAGAGCGCCAACAACGCAGTCAGGCTGGTGTGTTTCATCTGCTTTTGCTGGCTTTTGTTCACTGTTTGCTTTGACTGAGATGAAAGTGAAAATACAGCTCATTCTGGCATCCTGCAAATTGGACTCTGTTCTCTCGTTCTTCCTCTCCTCTCCTTTGCTGTCTTGCTGTTTCTTACACCTTTGTACCCTTTTACTTGCTGTCTTCAGGCTATAGTGCTGTGTGGTGTTGGCGATCTAATCTGCCTCTCTGTTCTTTTACTTGGATTGACAGAAAGCCATGCATATGGGGCTACACAATCTCAGCAGTCTTTTGAATAAATGTGCCTCTAATCAGCAATTCAGTGTGAATCTTAATTCCTTCTGTCATGTTGTAATTATAGCTCAGCTTTTCTTGCACTGCTTGTTTGCTTTAAAACATGTAACCAGAGCAATTTGTTGACTGTGCATCTTAATAGTTTAAATGTCCTCGATATCTTGTGTGGCATACAAGTAAAGGAAGCAGTTTCAGAAGTTCAGTCAGTCCTTCAGTAGTGAGACAGTCATTTTAATTAATCTTACGTGCAGATGCACCTCCCCTTCCCCCTTCTGTGCTCAAATGTCTATCCCAAAATAATCATTAACTACTTACTACTCACCTTACAAACGGTTCTAAATAACTTTCTAAATAAATTCTTTGATTCTGTTTTTGTATGATGGCCTATTATCAATCTGAAGAAGAAAATTAGCATGAAGTCCTAGTAGGTTTAAATAAAGACAGTTGAACTTTTTGGTTTGTGAAGACATTTCACTTCTCATCCAACAAAGTTTAACAGTTCAAACTGAAAAGTGTGCTCCAAGCATTTAAACTGTAGTGAGGTGCTTTATTTTTCTGAGGTGGACCCACATGCAAATCATTCTCACTCCCTTCCTTCCTGAGAAATTCTTGTTGCACATAAATCCGTTTGTCCTAAAAGAAATCCCTTTTTATCAAAACCTTTTCTGGCTATATTTATACAAGGAATATGGCCATCGTGGGTGGCACGCTGGGGCAGCGGTTAGCACTGTCGCCTCACAACAAGAAGGTTGCAGGTTCACCTTCTACTGGGGGTCTTTCTGTGTGGAGTTTGCATGGTCTCCCTGTGGGTTTTTACTGCTATGTTAGGTTAATTGACAACTCTAAATTATCAATGGGTGTGAGTGAGGGAGTGAGAGCATGAATGGTTTTGTCTCTGTGTCCCAGTGATGGACTTGCGACCTGTCCAGGATGTCCCTCGCCTCTCGCACAGTGACTACTGGGGATAGGCACCAGCTCCCTGCGACCTGGAAAGGAAAAGTGGGTAAAGAAAATTGAGGGATGAATGCATCAATATGGTTATTACATTTTTTTTTGTTTTGTTTAGTTTTGTTTTTTGGCTGATGGTTTGGTTTTTTGTTTTGCATTTTAATTTAAAAGGTTAAAATTTCACCACGTCTTTTTTTAATCTTCACTGTATTACTGTTGAGCTCATAAACCCTATTAATGTGATTTGTGAAATGTAGAGTTCCAGCTGTGAAACCCTGAGGGAGGGACGCCCTCATTGTGAAGTTCTGGTGATAGGGAAAACTTTGTCCTGATTGTCTAATGGGAATGAAGATGGGGGGGGGGGGTGTTAAAGGAAAGATAAGGCTGTTATCTCCATGTGTGTATGGGAAGTTAGACTTCAAGTGCTTTCCAATTAGAAAGCCTGTACCCAAGGGTCCCATTGAGGAGGATTGTTTTTAGTATCGCCTGATACCCTGAGGACTGGTGAAATGGCGACACATTTCTCCAGTGTGTGCTCAGATTCAGTTTGAGCTCATTGAAGATGTTTTCTTCAACGTGTAGATAAGCTTTATTGTTGTACCAGTGCTTCCTTTTTTCTATTCTTTTGTTGAGGTGCAGCTTTTATTTCTGTGCTCTGCTGCAGGACACAACAATGCTCACTGCAGATTAATTAAACATCCACATTTACTGCTGGAGCCCAAACAGCCTGATTGAATCCAGCTTGTCACTTCACACTGTTCTACCTCTGCACCTCATTTTACATCCAAACACAGTTTGGCTGAAATTTTCCTTCATTGATTGATTTATTTTTTTTTCTTTAACATTCAACTTTAGGTGTTTCTGTTTGACGAATATAGGATTTGTCAGGTACAAACACCATCTGGCAACCAAATTGAGCACTGATGTTTCTGTGAACAAAGCCTGTTTTGTCTCGGTACATTTTCCAGAGTTTGCTGCTGGAAAAGGCGAGTGAGTTTGTTGCAGTTGTTGTAAGGTCAGCTGTCAGATGTTATCAGATGTAAGTTGTGTTAGTGTGAACGTGCACACTGTTACCTCAAGACAATGTTGTATGGGAATATTGGATGCTGCTGAGGAGCAAAAAACTGTAAACTGCTGTTTCAAGTATGTGGTATAATTATAGGAGTCATGCAAGAAATGCTCCTCCATATCTAAGCAGGAAAACAATTTATGGAGTAGGGATAGGTGGTGATTTTAGAATATTTGAAGTCTAGTTAAAATTAGAGAATTTAAAGAATTGATGAGTCAGTCACAGCTGTCTTTTTTTTTTTTTTTTTTTTTTAAACCTCCTGAGACCCAAGCTTTTGTTTGGTGTGCTTTTTTCAATGCAATTTCCCTGTATAAGGACGCCGGGTCTCAAGAGGTTAAATAATTATAACTTCTTCTTTTTCACTGACACTTGGTGACAAACCAAGCTGTTTCATAAAAGTACTTTTTTAGTTGGGATCCTTTTTTCTTTTATACACAACACCTACGGCCCACCTTCTTCTCAAAAAAAGAAAAGGAAAAGAAAAACAACCCATCTGTTTTTGCTACTGTAGTTTATTTTGAAAGGTTTATAAAGTGGAAACTGGTGAGCTCAGCTTTACGATTAGAATGTTTATCCCCATCCACATTGATCCACTGGACTGGTGAAAATGAATAAAGATAATTGTAGATTTCAAAGAGTTTTATTGCTTAAAATGCCCATTCATGCCCAGTTGTAGTAGATATTTATGTCAAAGTGCAGTTCAGAGCTGCAGACGATGGACACCACCTCAAACTCAAATGTGTCACATTTTCCTTCCTCTTCTGCTGTTGACTTTCAGCTAAACTCCTGACACGTATACACACAAAGCAAATAAGCTGTAGCGTCTTTAAAGAGCAATTTTCAAGTTGAATTTTTTTCTATATGTACACCAGATGTTTCTTTGAAAAGGTCCTTTTAAAGGTAATGCACAGTTGCATTTACTGTTCGGATAAAAGATGAAACATCAGGTATTTTAAGCAGTTTTGTCTGTTGTCCAATAGTATGTGGTAGTATATTAAATATTCAGAGCGATAACAGGTTGCTCAGGATGTTTGTTTAAAGGTTTGCCCAAAACTATTTGGAGTCAACTTTCTCTGTTAGCAAAATATGCATTCCTTCAAGGTCTGTTTAGCCTTTTATTGCATTGATGGAGCTCACTACATCAGTGCTTTATTAATGGTTTAGACATTAGCACACGGCAACAATCAAAACAGACTGTTAAGTACTTTTCATCTTACCTTTTCAGCCCGTACAGCTGTTAAATTGCAATCTCTTAAATTAGTTGTTTATAAACTGAAATTGACATTGGGCCACATTAGGTCACTTTTTCAGTCAAGCCAGTTGAGCATTTTATCAAGTGACATCAAGCCATCCACATTGTCTTAAAGTCAAATCCAACACCGCAGTCCAAACAGTCTTTTCAAAAATGGCACATGCCCAAAGGGAGGATTACCACCTTAAAACAGATTTAAAGCACTCTGACATTGTTCCATCCTGCTAAGCTGCTCCATATGAGCCCGCTGGGTCCAGCAATGTGTGTGGGTGTGTATGTGTGTGTGTGTGTGTTAGTGCAGCAGTAGGCAGAAACAGCACACTGATCCCCGTGTTCAGCAGGATGAGGGGGCAGCAGACCGTGAGGAATAGAACTGCTTACTCAGGCTTTTCACAAATATGAAAAGAGGAGGAAGGAGAAATGTGCAAGTCTGAAAAAGAAATAAAACTACAAGTAATCTGAGCAAATTTCTTCCTTCGTGCTGATGATGCAGGGAGTTTTTCTGCATGTGCTTTGCTTTGGAATAGTCACACAATGAGACGAAGTGCTTCTCATGTGATGGCTGGCCTATTATGAGCTTTTTATTCGAAGTCATAATCGCATTCTGGTAGCTAATTATCCTCAAACACAGAACTGTAAAAAGACTTTATTTCTCTCTGCTCTTGTTTATTCATATCCATCACACTGTTGTAACACCTCTGATATGTGATACATAAGGGCTTTATGATATATTATACAACAGATTTTTCTATCTGTATATTTTTCCTTAACCTTCTTCACATGCTTTCACTTACTGACTGATGCTATATCAAGAAATGAAATTTTAGCTTCCACATTTCATTTTATTTATGTTTAGAACAGAATAAATGTGAGAATAATTTTAGAATAATAACTTAACTTTTTTTAAAGCAAAGATCTATAAGAGGTGTTTATGTCTGAAGAAATAAAAAAAAAAAGATGAGTTTTTGTTTAATAGGTTTTTCGGAATTACTCAGTGCAAAAATACAATTTCATGCCCATCAAGCTGTTATTCTTAGTACTTTGTTACTAGCTTGTCACAAAGAAATCTATAAATTCATCAACAAGGTAAGGTTTTTAATGTTTGTCCTTTATTTAGGAAGTCAATACTCCAAAATTTCTTTCAATATTTTGTAACCATTGGATCCCCACTTTAATGTCCAACATGTACTTTGTCCATGGTGGTGGAGAGGTTAAAATGAAGAAACTGTTTCTGTGGACAGGTGTGCTTTACACTCATAACAAGTTGGTTGGTAGGTAAGTAGGTAGGTAGGTTGGCTGGTTTGTAGGTCTGTGTCTGTGTGTCACATCAGCATATAATCAGTATATGGAAGCCAGAATTCTGGCTGGGATGTAGGAGGTCAAATACTTGTTTCCCTAAAAGACATTCATATAAATTTTTAACTTTTATTTAATGTGTGTTTTTCTGAACTTTTAAGTTGATAATTTGTCTGTCTTCATTCAAATGGAACTACCATAATTTTTTGTGGGCAAACGTTCAACAATCAAGTCATTATTTCACCCATTGTATATCTATATATGTGGCAGTCTTCTTGTTTCACACTTCCTTTGATACTAAAGATGATTTAAAATGTATGAGAATAAATTTCTGAGACTTTTTCCGTTAAGGCCTGCATTATGATCATAGATTGCAAATTGAAAATATTTCTATATTTAACCTCTATGACAGGTTACACAAAAGGCATTTGGCACTAAAAGTTTCCCAACTTTCAGATTCAGTAACCTATTACATTTACATCTTTTTTGTTTGACACTTTCTGTTTATTGGGACCGATCTTTTTACACCTTTTCTCCACAACAGTTAACTATATACCTGTTTTCTGAGTGAGCACTGTACTAATGACACTCTAAAGCAGAACAAAACTGATTCAAGTGAAGTGTACTGTTTTTAAATTGGGTAACAATGCTGTTGCTTCCATTATAAGACAGAGTAATAATATGAATATAATCGTTTTCTTTGGTTCATTAAACTGAAATTGGACCATATCTCACAATTTTGTAAAATACACAGGGTGCAATAATCTATTTAAATGTTTGTAACTTTCTATTAGTTTGTGGAAAAACATTTGGCCTGCACTTTTTGATTATCGGGAAAAAAAGTCATGAAAAACAAGTTATTTCAGTTCATGTCTGACATATCTTTTGAAGAGGCTTGTTAGTTAACCGTATTGAATTTGATTTCTTTGTCCATCTGTCATTGTCAGCTTGAGGTGAGAGATGTAACAGAGGCAACAGGAATGTTTGGATATTTCTAGGAGTGGGCAGTGATTTAACTGTTTAAAGTCTAGTTAAAATAAGTTAATTAGAAAGATAATGCAACTATCATAACATCTTTTTGGTTTGGTTTTGTGTTTTTATGTGTGTGTCTGGAATATGGCAAGTGGAAGATGAGTGTCTCCTATACTGTCAGTAAGAACACAGACAGTATGAACAGCCAAACAAAGATAGGAGTGGGTCAATTCTGTTTTGTAAATATTAGGCTCATAGCCATCTTATTGTATGATGTGGTTATTCAGTCACATTCTGTATGTCAGAAAATGTTTTATTTACTCCTGTTGAAAGGTTGATTGTATGTACAGGAAGTGTTTTTATAAAGACTGAAAAAGAAAACATCCACTACCAGGAAGCAATGAAGTATTCAAATGATATGTTACAAGAATTTAACCTGAAGCTTCACTTCTAACAGATACGTAATTAACTAATGGCTGGGGCAGAGTTCAAATCCATATCAAGCTCTTGTGAAAAGATCTCTGCTTTGTCAAATCTGATGCTGCAAGTGTGCAGACAGAAGGGAAAAAGTAGCTCTTTAGAAAAGATGCCCGAGGATTTAAATCCGATTTGGAGGGAGAGAATGGGGGTGGTTCGATGCAGACATTGGTGACAGGGGAGATATAAATGACAGTGAAATGACTGATGGTGAATTGCACAGCTGACTTGTTGAGTCACATTTTTGTCAGACTTGCTGTCAGACAGAATTGTCAGCCAGGTTCTTTCTTTGGTGCAGTCTAGGGATCCATCCATCCATTTTCAACCGTTTATCCAAGCTCAGGTTGCGGAGGCATCAAGGAGAGAAGCTGAGATATCCGTTTCCTCAGCTACATCCTGTAGGGGCAAAGAGGACATATAACCCCTCCAGCAGGTTTTGGGTCTTCCCTGAGGTCTCCTTCCAGAGGGACATGCCCAAAACACTTACCAGGACCAGGAGCCATCTCAATCGGATGCCCCAACCACTTCCACTGACTCTTTTTGATGTGACTAGGCAGCAGTTCTACTTCAAGTTTCTCCCGATGGTCAAGCTCCTCACCCTCAGTCTGAGTCCAACCACAATGTGGAGAAAATTAATTTCTGTTGCTTGTATCTGGGATCTCATTCTTTCAATAAAGATCAGTTATTTGTTACTGTAGGTGAGGGTTGGAACATTGATGGACTTGTAAAGAGAGCTTTGTCTTTTGGCTCCACTCCTTCTGTGTGACGACAAACCGGAGCGACACCCTCATTACTGCCGACAATCTCTCAGCTCATCAGTCCATCTCTTGCTCCATCACTCAGGGACAAGACAGTAAGATACTTAAACTCCTTCACTTGAGGCAGTAACTCGTCCCCAATCCAGAGGAAAAAATTCCTTTTTCCGCTCAAGAACCATGGACTCAGTATTTGAGGAGTTGTCTCTCATCCTGGCTGTTTTACACTCTCCTCAGTATGAAGGTCATGGCTTGGAAACACCAACAGGACCACATCACTTGCAAAACACAGATGAGACCCTCAAGTTCCCAAACCAGACACCTTGATCTCCATATTTACTTTTATGTAATGTAAAAAGTAGTTGAATAAATCACAAATTGTTTTTGTTTTTAACACAATTCTATAACGTTACCTTTTACATTGTGCAGTAATTATGTCAGGGCCTTGGTGTGCATGAGGAACAAGTCTAAAGGAACTGTATGGCATGTGCTTGAAAGCTATATTAGAAAGCACAAAGTGTAGTAAAAAAAACACAAGTCCATCAGTAATCATTAAAGTTCTGCTCATTACACTGTCTAAGTCTACAAGGGCAAAATCTGAGTAAAAAACTGGCTCTGGTAATTAAAGTTGCATATTGATTCTCCTTTACTCAAGCCACATAATGCTGCTGAGTTTAAAAAGCTGCCAGTGTGAATTACAAAAAATACAATTTCCTTGTGTGAGACAATAAACATTCTTAGCTGTTTTTAGGTATTTTTAACAGCCCACTCAATACTGTTTCAGTCCACTCCTAATGATTTAATCAGATTTATTACCACGATGGAACATTCTGCAACCAAAGAACCAGCTAGTGACCTCCAGGGAGTTGTTACAGGCTTAAATAGTATTAAAACCGCTAAAACACCGGACATGTGTCAGCTGATGTATTTTTTATTAATTGCAACACATTGGCAGCATTCCTATTTGTAGCTTAGGCTTGTTGTATTTGTTCCCTTTTGTTCACATTTGTTCAAAGATGCCATTGGATTGTACATTTATTTACAATTCCAGAGACTATTTGTTTGCCAATTCTGTCAGATTTTGTCATGTTTGTAGGAAATTTCTCCTTTGTGCCTACACAGATGGTGTTTGTACTCTGAGCAACAGCAGGGGAAAAGCAACACAAAGGATGGTAGTTCATTATTTCAGAGTAACTTTGTGTGTAACTCTAAGTGCTGCAGCTTCATGCAAATTTCAGTTGACATTCATAATCATAATCTTACAGAAAGCAGTTTGTTTTTTTGCCCTGGTTTTTGTTCTGTGTTTGGAGGAAATCTCTTTGAATTCATGATGAAAATTCATCAGGAATATGTATTGTTTCAGCTCTTACAGAAGAGTGAAAGAACTATAACTAAACAAAATAAGACCTGGAAAATGATTCAAGTTTCCTTGAAACTGATGCATGCAATCTAATTTTCTCTTCGTCAAATGAGTTTCTAGGAACAAGTAATGACAGCAGGCCACCCTGCTGTCGTATTTGGTTTCTACTAACTGTGAGGCAGGAATTGCTCTTGAACACATTACAAAGATTGTGACCCAGTTCTAACACTGATGTATACTAACCAGCCAATCAGTGATATTCCTAAGGCAGATTCAATATGTAGAATTGGCTGAAAAAAGTTTTGATGGTGTCCAGCAGAGCCAGTGTCATCCATCCATTCATTTTCTTTCACTTATTTGAGGTCGGGTTGCAGAGACAACAGGTCCAGGAGGGAAATCCAGACATTTTTCTTTCCTTAAACACGCTCCAGCTTGTCCTGAGAGATCCCAAGATGTTCCTGGCCAGAGAAAAAAACATTATACCACCAGTGAGTTCTTGGTCTTCACCAGATTCTCCTTCCAGAGGGAGGCACCCAGGAGGCATCTTAATTAAATGGCCAAACCACCTCAACCACCTTTTGATGCAGAGGAGCAGTGACTCTAGTTCAAACTCCTCAGTCTTTTGTCTTAGGTTGTCTTCTAGCACAGGAAGTTCATTTTAAACACTTGTATCTGGGATCTTTTTTTTAAAGTCATGATCTATACCAGTAGTGCCTAATCCTTGTCCTCGAGGACCACTACCCTGCATGTTTTAGTTTTTTCCCTTCTCCTCAGCTGGTCTTCAAGTTCTGCAAAACCCTGTTAGCCAGTCATTCATTAAAATCAGGTGTGTCAAAGCAGAGAAACATCTAAAACGAGCAAGGCGGTGGCCCTCAGACACCAGGATTGCATAAAGGTGAGAGTTGGAACCAGTGAATGCACCAGTAAATTAAGAACTTGTCTTTTAGCTCAGCTCTTTTTTTCCTTTTCTTTTTTTATCCCGACAAAACAGAGCAGCACCCTCATTATTGCGGACAAAGTCTCATACTGTCAGATCCATCTCCTGCTCCATTCTGCCATCCGTCGTGAACAAGGCTCTCAGGTACTTGAACTCCTTTGTTCTTTGAGGCAAAGACTCACTGCCAACCAGAGAGAACGTTTCATCTTTTTCCAGTTGAGAACCATGGCCTCTTATTCTAGCTGCTTCACACTCTGCTGCAAACCTCCCCAGTGCACGCCGAATTTCATTGCTTGATTACACCAACAGAACAACATAATCTGCAAACAGCAGAGCTGACACTCCAAGGTTTCTTAAACTAGACACCCTGAGATTATGAGAGAGGTGACTTAAACACCTTTCCACTGTTCAGAACAGTGGATAATACTAAGTAATTATAACTGACTTGTTCACAAAGCCAGAGCTGCTTAACTGATAAAACAGCGGTGTGCTGTAAATTAAATGTAATTTTGTTGTTCTGACTTTTCTATTATTATGAGTGAAAAGAGGAATGCCGACAGTGAGCTCTGCTTTGATTGACAACTTCCTCCAAGCATATTGAGTTTCTTTACTGTGAGCATCCTGATTTAAATCCTTGTCACCATGTATTTTTCACAAGTGAGGCTTAAAAGCCTGCAGTCTCAAAAGTGATTTTGTCACTGAGCATTTTTTTAGGGCCATTATTCTTTCAGTAGATTTCTTGTTTCCTTGAAACATTATTTTTATTCACACACTGTTAAACAAAGCTGGCACTTATAAGTTCAGATCTGTGTGTAAACAGCGGGATAACTACTGCTCACCAGCTCTCAACAAATGAAGCTGGTGAACACATGAAAACTGGAGGCTAACTGTAAAGCATATGTCATTGATAAAAGATTTGAGACAATGGTGGAGGGAAAGCCAAATGAAAACCATACCATTGAGTAGTATCCCTCCTGCCCTATGTAGTCCTTTTTTAGTCAGTTGTTAAAACTAAAAATTTGTCACATTCACCCGTTTCCCAAAGTAAAGATTAGATAAGTCTTTGTAGCTACAGTTAATGGCCTGTTTGGATGGAAAATGACTGAACTGTGTGGAATGATCCAATATTGATCTTTGTCTCAGTCATTTCTCAAGGTTTTTGCTTGAGTCTTCAGATGAGGCAGTAAACAAGTAAAAAGACTTTTCCAAAGAAATAAATCTGATTTAGTCTTGGTCATGCAAGTCTACTCCATTATTTATTTCATTTGTTCCTCCTTCTGTCTTTTGTGCTCAGTTTCCTCCTCTTTCTTTGCTCAGTTTGCCTTTCTGCTCCTTCTGCCCCCTAGTTCATCCCTCTCTCTGGAAGAGACTGTGAGAAGTCTTTGATTTTTAGGGGAGGGATGCCTTTGGAGCATGTAGTCTTGGAACTAAATGTCAGGAGTAAATGTCCTCTCTATGAAGTTTTTTCCAGTGCAGTCTATCTGAACGCTCCCTTGGGTCACATTCATGTTGTATGCATTGATGCACCTTCTCTAATACATTTGCGTCCCTGCTTTGGGCAGAGGAATCTTTCCTGTCTTAGATTATTCCGTTTGTGTCCCTCATGTAAGTCTAATGATGTGTTGAGGTTTGTGAAGCTGCAGGCTGTTTGTTTACCAGCAGACACTCTAGTATGCCCTCCTGACACCTTTAATGCAATCATATTCCCACAATACATGGAGCTAATTACATCTCAGAGTAATGACTTCAACACCTCTGTCTGTAATAACACCTTACACATTATTACCTTTTGTACCCTCTTAATTGATAGTTCTGGCATTTTTTTTTGTGAGAAATGCACAAAGCAATTGAATTGCATGCACAGGTTGTTTTTTTTTTTTTTTCTAAACCACCTGCCAAGAGCTTTGGATTTGGAAAAGTGAACACATGCAGAAGAAATCTCATTTCGTTTTTCCCTCAAATGATAGTCGAAACGATTTCATAAATCTCCTCTAAATGAATGCTACCTGGCTGCTTCCAACTGTTTTTGTGTCATTAACAGCTGCCAGAGACAAAGTGTTTCCTCTTCTGGGGCTCGGTACATTTAACTGTTCATGTTTTACAGCTGCTTTATGTATAATGATGTGGCTTCTCCAGTTTAAAAAAAAAAAAAAAAAAAAAAAAAAA
>JAOXNZ010000177.1:19430304-19441764 GCA_028566095.1 Kryptolebias brasiliensis | reverse complement strand
TCGCGATTAATCGCAACTAATTTTTTAACAGATTTGCGATTAATTAGTTATGTTTTATTCATTGATTAACAGCCCTACTTTAAACACTAAGGCACCCCTTGAGATCTCACAATATCATATGGGATTGTGTTAAACATTACAAGGTTTGATCAAAACAACTCTAACTCTGTTCCTTCTCAAGTGTTATATTTGTAAGATCTTTGACATTCCCATCAAAAGTGTGATATTGACATAACAATGACCTAGATGGCCCTGAAATGTGCCTGCTTTTTTAACCTTGGTTCTGTACCCAACTCTGTTGGTCCTGGTTATGAACCCAACTCAGTTATATTACAAAGAATTTGTACCTAATTAGACAAATCCTTGCTTTATTATAACTATCATTGGAGGGCTCACTGCCAAACGCAAACCATACAGAACTTGCAGAATGGAAACAATGAACATGAAGGCATTAAAGGAGGTTAATGGCAAACAAAAAGTCTAGTTGTGGCACAGTTGATACTGAAGGCTGAAAAATCCGTGATGCTGGATATACGGCCTCATTTTTTTTCACCTGCTCGCTTTTATATTACATCTTGATTAAAGATTAATGCACTGTGTTCATTTCTGTGGATGTGGTAACAACCAACTTTCCAAGCAAACGCAAGAAACTTGAGGTAGCCATCTTTACAGTGTGAACAGCTCAAACAAGATGTATGTTTTCGTTTACTTATTATGTGTCATGGTCAGTGGCGTACCATTATGTGTTGTGGAGTGGCCATCTCCACTCCACACCCACACAGACACACTCAGTTGTTGTCATGTTGGGAAGCAGCGTGCTTGAACATCAGCGACATTCAAGCTTAGAAATGTGACCAGCAGTTAGCAGAGCACATGTTGAAAATTAACAGGACAAACACAAACTCCTCTGATGCATTTATATACAGTCAGTGTTGTCCATTTAGCTCATGAAGCACTGGGCAGATTTTAAAGAAAGTAATCAGTGGATATACATCTACAGCTCATTAACGTTTGGAGTTAATCTGATTTAATTTGTCTGCCACAGCTAATGAACCTTAGCAAACACAAACATGGCTATAACTCAGCCAATTTTGTAGATATTGAGCTAAAATTTGGTGTGTTAGAAGCAGAGATTCATCCATAACCCATACTAATAGATTGTGCAAGATCTTTGTTTAAAACTTTAGCAATAATTATTAGTGTAAAATCAGTACTGACTCAAACAAACGGATCCTCAGACTTTAAGAGCAGGTTTACCAGTAAAGGTTCCTGCTTCCCCATAGGTTTCTCTGGATTTAATGCGTCTTTAATCTTTTGATTGTTTTGAGGTAATGGATTAAAGAAGGGCTAATCCTTGTGTTTTAGTCACTTAGGGACAGTGAGTTATAAACAGTAAGTGCTGCTGTAAATCCTCCAATGTGAATCAGAAATTAAACCTCGTTTTGGTGTTCATTTGGTATTTTTTTCACAAGTAGAAAAACATAATCAAAACATGCAGTTAGCATTATGACTGTTGGGAGTATTTCTAACAGGTGTCTCAAAAATATGGTTTCAAACTATTGGGAAGAAAAACAAACCAAAAGAAAACGTGTATGAAAAAAGCACAAGCATTATAGCATTAAGAGACACTGAGAGAAAGAAGACTGAAATGCCTGTTTTAATGAGTATTAGAAGTGTAAAAACTGTGGTAGTGGGAAGAGTTTGTTTGCAAAAAAAAATTGTAAAGTTTAAACAGCTGAAAAGCTAACAAGTGATATCATGATAAGCTGAACATCCTGTGGTAAAAATCTGCAAAGTTCGTCAAATCTAAACTGTGATTGTGGAACTACCAGAAAAGATATCAAAATGCCAGTTCAGTCACATAAAGGTCAACTATCCATGACTCGTTTAAACTATGAGTGATGTTTTTACTGTGAAGTGATTCTGACCTATAGAGCTCCAAAAAGGGCTGGGCTTTCTTAATCAACTAGCCATAATCCATGTTTTATTTTGTATGTGGAAAGTTTTTGCAGGTTTTTGTAAATTTCCATATAATGAACTGCTGCTAAATTTCATAGCACTTTAACTTCAATTGAGTCACATGTTTTGATGTATTTTTTTTTCTCAAACTGTTGGAAGAGTGGTAAATCAAAAATTGTGACATAAACAACAGAATAATAGAAAAGTAATGGGGTGCGTCAACAACGCTTATGCATTGGCTTCCTTAATAACTACCTTTCCTCCATTGGGAGCAGGTGACTTCACTCCAGAAGAAGTAGTCACACTCAAAAGACATGCTCTCCCTAAAACACAAGTGAAGAAAAACAACCCTAACTCAATGAAAAAATGCAAAAATGACGCACGTGGCGTGCACGCTGCCAAATGAAACTGGCTGCAGTTCATCTCCCAGCTTTTAGATTCTGCCCCTGACAGGCAGAGCAGAGACAGCTGTGCCCAGTCACAAGCTACAGGGAAGACTAATGGTGGCATCTGATGAGCAGAAAACACCCAAACAGCTCAAGCAGAAAACAACTTTATGGCACGTAACAGTGCTGCAGCAAAAGAAAAGTTTCATACTATATTGTGGAGTGAAAACTGGGGATGGTTATTAAGTGTACAGTTCATTATCAAAGATCCATACATCCATTTTCTTTGCTTTGAACATGTGTGGGATCATGTCAAGCTGGTGCCTATTTCTAGTCGTTATTGGGCGGGAGGCGGGGTACACCTGGGGCAAGCCGTCAGTCCCTCATGGGGCCACGAAGAGAAAAACGAGACAAAAAACATTCACAATAGCACCTAGGGACAATTTAGAGTTGCTAATTACTCTAACATGCATGTTTTTGGACTGTGGGAGGAAATGAAGTACCTGGAGAAAACCCACACACGCACAGGGAGAACGTGCAAACTCCACACAGAAAGACCCCAGGCTGTAGGTAGTCAAACCTGTGACTTTCTTGCTGCGAGGCCAAAGTGCCACACCACTGCAATCAAAGCATCCACTTTGACTTGTTTTAACACAGCTACACTTTTCCCACCTACTGAAGGAAATATTTGGCATTTAGGTTGACAGAGCTCCACTAAGTTCAGTTAGTTGCTACCTTTGAGTCATCTTTCATAAAAGAGTAAGGCTGCAACTGAACTGAAAAGTTAAGTGAGCAGCTATTAGTGTCAGCTTTCACATCACACCCAGATTCTCTAAAAAGTCTTCAGTTGATCCAAAATGCTGCAGCCAGAGTTCTAAAGAGAGTTGGAAGCAGAGATCATATTTCTCTCCATTGGCTTCCTGTCAAATTCAGAATAGGATTTAAAATCTTACTTCTAACATCCAAAGGTCTCAACAACCAAGCTCCATCTTATATTAAAGATCTTATTGTTCCATATTTTCCTAACAGAGCACTTTGATCTCACACTGCAGGTTTACTTGTGGTTCCTAGAGTTTCTAAAAGTAGAACAGGAGGCAGAGCTTTCAGTTTTCAAACGCCTCTCTTGTGGAACCAACTTCCAGTTTCTGTCTGTGAGGCTGACACCCTGTCTACCTTTAAGACTAGGCTTAAGTCTTTCCTTTTTGATAAACCCTATAGTTAGAGTTGGGTTTCCTGAGTTATCCTTTAGTTCTGCTGCTATAGGCTTACACTGCTGGAGGACAAACTGACCCCATTTCCTCCCTCTGCTGCTGTCTTTACTCTCTCAACCCTCCATGTTTGTATTTGCAATTATTGCTGCACATATCCTTGTGTTTTTCTTCATATAGAAACCACACCTGGGCCAATAGCTACTGTGTTTACAGGGTGTCTGTCCTCTCAGCCCTCAGCCAGTCGAGGCAGATGGCCGCCCACTATTTGTGAATCTATTGCATTATAACTGGACTAAATTGACTGTATCTGGACTTGAGTCGGAATCTGTTTTAGACTGCACTGTTTTTCTTTTTAATTTGATATGATAATGCCCTGAGATGACCTTTGTTGTGAATGGAATTGGTCGGACATGAGAAGATCCCTGGGACAGGCTTGCGACCTGTCAAGGGTGTACGCCGCCTCTCACACAATGACGGCTGGAGATACCTCCCCTCATGACCATGCAAGGAAAAGCAGATAAAGAAAATGGCTGGATGGATATGAGATGAGGGCGCTGGTTTAAATGTTTCATATGAATATAAAACAGAGCACATTAATCACCGTGTACATCTGTGACTGTGCAGCCAGATTCTGAACATTCCTCCTTTTGCCACTTCATAATGATTAGGTCTGGTGTTGATTAATACTTCCTGGCCTTATCTCCAGTGTACAGCTGGGTTACATAAAAAATATATTTGAAAAGGTGCAAAGGAAACACAATGAAATGCAGTTATGAATTTTATTCAACTCTTAAGTGCTTTTTCTTCTTAGGCTGATTTGACCGTTGTGACTCATTAGCTCCACATCATGACAGGATGTTGCAGAGCTTTCAAGCTGTTGCAGATTGAGAAGCTGATCTTTTCACTTTAAGTGAAATGCAGGCTGTTAAGTCAGCTGTTAAAATAAGTTTGCTTCCAATGTGACATTTGGCTTGTCTCACTACTTTGGGGAGAAGAAACAGCTAAAGCTTTTAGTTTATGTCATTATTTCTGCCATTAACTGATGTGCGTACTTGTCTCATCATCGTTTTTAAAAAGAAAACATTAAAGAGCAATACTGCTTAATTTTATCCATCCATCCATCCATCCATTATCTTCTGCTTGTTTCCGAAGTCAGGTCGTGAGGGCAGCAGCTTGAGCAGAGAAGCCCAGACATCTCTCTCCACAGCCACATCTTCCAGCTTTTCCAGGAGGATTCCAAGGCAAGAGACATAGTCACTCAGAGTTTATCACCATAGGTGAGGATAGGAACATAGACCGACCGCTAAACAAAGACTTTTGCCTTGCAGCTCCCTCTTCAACACAACAGACTGGTACAGAATACACAATGCTGCAAAAGCTGCACCAATCCGTCTGTTGATCTCATGCTCCAGTCTTCCCTCACTCATGAACAAGACCCCAAGATTCTTAAACTTCTCCACTTGAGACAGCACCTCCAACCCAAAGAGAGCAGTCCACTGCTTAATTTAATATCTGCATTAAAAATATGATCTGTGTTTTCTTACCGTGTACCATCCAAATGACTTTGTTTTTTTATGCGTGTCATAGAAAATAGATGCAGTGTTTTTTGTTGTCCCATGTGACAGAACCTCTAAACCTGCAAACAGAAGTCAACAACAACACAACTGAGTCACCAAAGACTCATCAGGAATTTGTGCAAACATTATTAGCGTTCCAGTGCACTATTAAAGCACTTTTATTGCTATTCATTTGTTTGCATCATAATTTTTGATTCGCTACTCCTCCAGTTTTGGAGAAACCCAGACAACAAATATATGAAAATGTGCAGCTTGATCAGAAATCATTTTTGGTAGTGGTACATTGTATGGTGTATAAATAACTGCAAAATATTTCCACGTACACAACAATGGGATTTTTTGCATAACAAATAAAAAACTCAACTTTTTATGGAGCTCTATAGCTCAGACATACTTCACTTCAAAAACATCATTTCAAGTTTGAACGAGTCATGAATAGCTGGACTTTTCACGACAGAGCTGGCATTTTGTTATCTCATGCTTTTTACACAGTCACAGTTTAGATTTTATGACTTTTGGGGATTTTGCAACAGTATGTTCAACCTAAAGTGTGATGACATCTCACTTTAAGTTTACCCGTAAAGCACATTTAAAAACTGCTGCACATTAAAAAGTACAATAATAACAACAAAGTACAAAAGACCACAAAATTAAACAACAAATAAAAAATGAGTAAAATTGATTAAAGCAAGTGAATGAATAAAATAGATAAATAGATACTTGTAGGTCAGATAAAACATCTTATAGTCCTTAAAAAAAATTTGTCTTAGGCTACAAGCTGCTGCATTACACAATACATTCACAGCAACAATACACAGAAATATAAAATAACAAGAAGAGAGAGAAAAGAAACATAATACTAATTATTAAAAAATATTTGAGCTGTCTAAGCTTTCCAACATTTTTGGAAACAAAATCTTCTTATTCCCACAAACCTAACACTTCTTATACAGTTTATATATCAAAAAGTAGATATTTTCTTGTCTTTCACCCAGTGTGTCTCTCATCGCTGTAGGACTTGTGGTTTTCTCTAAAATCCCACCTGAGTAAGGAGTGTGCACATCCAAACTCACATTGACTTCCATTGTATCAGCTCAGGGTTTTCCTTTCAAAAACTGAAAGTGAAGGTTCTTTTTAACTTGTCATGTCTTCTATATAAAACACTGCAGATGCATAAGAATAGAAGTGTGAAGAGGGAGTGGAGAGGATGGAAAGGCCTTCCAGCAGTTTTCACCTCAGTCCTATTGAACACCTGTGGGACCAACTTCCTTCCAGACCAACACAATCATACTGGGTGACTTACAACAAATGCTGGTTGAAGAATGAGATCCAGCATTAGGAGGAGGTACCAGGCTGTTGTGGCTGTGTATGGTTCCTCCACATGCTACTGAGGCCCCTGTTTGTTAAATAAATAAATTCTTAAATTGAAAAAGGGTCTTGTTTCTTCAGACTTCAATCATCCGATTCAAGAAACAACACCAAATAAGAGTTCATAGCAGAATAAGCTGTTTGGCATTGACAGAGAAGATTTGGCAAGTTTTTCATGGGCGCAACTGTCAGGAATCTTGTGTTTGTTTTTTGTGTTGACTGCTTCTTCCAATAACAACCTTATTTCAGAGCTAGGCTGAAGAGGCATTCCCGGGTCGGTGCCACAAGCTGTCAGCAATTCCTGCTGATTGCTCTTCACCCCACTTAATGCTGAGCTGTATTTTGATTCTTCATGTTGGATTGATAAAGTCACTTGAAGCCTCCTTCAAGTTATCTTGGTTCCTTTAGTTCCTGGACCTCAGCCACTTCACCACCATCATCTACCTAGCTCTGCCTACCGTCTTATCCAGCTCAGCCTGCACCTGTCTGCTCTCCTTGATGCTCTGTCTACGCACACCACCGGAAATCTGGAACATCCTCCTGCACAACCTAACAGGAGATCCTGGTCATGCACCTCCTCTGAATCTGCAAGGAAACACGCCATTCATAAACCTCCAGTTTCATTACCCCTCTATTCACCTTCATAATAAACTTTTTTTTTCCTTTCAGCTGTTCATGGACTCCCTTCATCCTCAGTACTGAACCCTGGTCAAAAAACTCCTTACTTAACATTACAGCAACCCACATACTCAACTCTGCTGCTCAACCCACAAATGCATTTTCCTAACAAATGTGTCAGCATGTAAAGGGAAATAAACAGGCTTTCTAATGGTATAAGATTGATTGCCCAGAAGCATTGTTACAACAAAGAAATAATCAACCAAACACAAATGTTCTTACTTTCTGTGCTAAGTTTAGTTTTTGCACAGTGACTGTTTGAGGCCCTTCAAAAGCATCTTCAAAAATGTTCTAGTTATTCAACATAATACAAAATAACCCTGGTTGATTTAGATATGCTGTGCTGGTAAAAGATATTTGCTGTATTTTGGGTATTTATGAAACCAACGTTTGTTCTGAATGACAAAACACTGAGAATTATACCGTATGTGACATGATGCTACATCTCCCGACTACAGCTAATTTAAAATCCTTTTACTCACAACAGACAAGGACACCCTGAGTCTCTAACTTCTCCCTTTCATTTGCACCTGAAGGACTGTGTGTTATCAAGAAGCTGTGAGCTGAACCCAGCAGACTGACAGGAAGAAACACATCAGCTTGCATCATAAATATTGAAGCCCTCTCTGTTGGCCTTGCATCATGGTGAGGTCTTGCATAAGGTGTGCAGCTCATTACAATAGCAGGGCATAATTTCAGGGCCAAACCTGGTATTAGCTAATTCATAATTTATATTATTCAAGGAGGCTGCATATGTTCGCCGTCCAGCTATGTCCTGGAGAGAAAAAAAAAAAGGATCATTATCTTCAAGGTAGCTAAACTGCAAACTTTACCAGCAAATAAATATTAAATGTCACAAAGAAATCATTAATATCAACAAAAGGCTACCTTAGGAAAACTGGTGGAAGCTTTAAGTATCATTGGTCAGCTCAGTCAGCTTTATGTCCCCTCAAGAAAACTGTGACCAATGAGCCTGTTTCTTATCATTAGCTGACTGCAAACATGTTTTTCCTCGATTTGTCTGGAGTAAACAAGGCTTGGTGTTTATATACTGGTTTTATGATTTGTTCAAAGCATTAGAGGAGATAAGCCAAGAAATACAAGTATGTTGCGACTGTAATTACAGGTTTAGCATCTTGTTACTTATAGTCCAGTCATTGTCCTGTAGTGGGAGGGAGGGAACTTTTCAAGTCAAAGTTCCGATACATGTTAACATAATGTTATGTGTTAACAGCTGCTGATTAAATTCAGCGAGTGAGCCAAAGAGTTTATCTGCATGAAGCCCACTGCACCTCCCTGAAGAGGAAGGTCCTGCGAGTCATCATCAGAAAGGCCCAGAAATCACTGACTCACAGCTCCGAACACTGGAGACAGGCTGCAAAGTGTACTTTTGCTCTTTAATAATTAAATCACATTTTATATTTTTTATGTGTGTTTATTTTTCTCTTTTTATTTCTTTCTGATCCTTTCACCCACTTTGACTAGTAGCTATTGCCTTTAATCATAGTGAAAACAAGCACGGTGGAGATATTTATGTAGTTCACTTTGTGTATTCTTATTTGATTTTTTTTTTCTTCCCCTCAACCAAACTGAAAAAAGTCTTGCTGTTTAAACCTAAAAGATGGCGTTGTTGATCATTCGGATCTTTTCTTTTTTTTTGTTGTTAATGAGCTTTTGATGTTATGGGTGAACCTTAATAGCAATCAACTGGCTCTGGGTTGTTAAATTAAATGTGATTTTTAAACAACAAATTTGCACTGAGGACTCAAAAATGGAATTGCTGTGAGAAAGAAATGTATAAAAGTTTCCCTCCCTATTGGCTATTCTTTCTATTTTGTTGCCTCACAACCTGGAATTAAAATAAATTTAATTTGATAATGAGAAATGGACTTACACAAATTGCTTCTGACCGATAAAGGTAAGTGGGGAAAACGTGTTTTTAATAACTCTAAAAAATATAAAGCTAAACATGGTGTATTTACCCCTTTTGTTTAATTACTTATACCCAGTAAGATCCACCTGTGGGCAAATTAAGTGCCTTATTAAAGACTCTCAGAACATGTGGAAAAGGCTGATATGGTCAGTTGAGACTTTTTTTTCATGTCAAGGACAGCACAATGTCTGGCACAAATAACACCGCTCATTGTGAGAACACCATGTTCACAGTGAAGCACGAAGGTGGCAGCATCATGTATAGTTTGTGTAGGTTAATTACTTATGATCAAACTGAAAAAAATCCTTTAAATTCTAGGTTTTAAAGCAACAAAAGCAGGAAAATGGAATACTTTAGCAACTTGCTGCACAAGAAATCAAGAGTCAGTTTGACAATCTGCACTCAAAAAGAATTGATAGGATATAAGTGGTAAAAATGTCAGGAACACCCATTAAAGTTAAAAATGGTGGACAGGCGGAGATCAGTGAACATCAATGGTGTCTCTTTGGAATGACGGTGAGTTAGGCTGCTCAATTAAAAAGTCTTATCAACCTTATGAAAAGAATCATTTACCATCAGATCTTTGCATTTCCCCTCAAAGTGATTTAATCCATTTGTTTACTTGATGAGCCGTTTTATCCATGCTCCTGTCTCACTTTGTTCCTCCATCAGCCTGTTATTGTTCCTCCTTCCTGAAGCCTGGAGAAATAAAAGGCCCCACTTCAAGGACTGCTTTTGAAGTAGGATTTGGTTTTTAGTGTACATATGCTGATTTTACTGGACAGTGAACTATCCAGTAGGGACAAAACTAAAAACTCAAAAATTGAAGGGTGACAATGAAGCCACTGCTTGAAATTCCAACTAACATCAACTTTGTTCTGTAATCACATTTAATAAAGATAATAAAACATGAAGGGGATTTATTTACACTAATTACATATTTACAGATCATGGAATAAGTTACGGATAGATCCAGTTAAAATTTATGGCAAAAAGATAACATGAGATTGACAATCAGATACCAAAATATGAATTTAAGTGATTTGGATTAAACCATAATTGGGATAAGAGAGAAGGGAGAGATAACTTGTTCATAAATAAAAAAAATATATATTAAAAAAAAATTAAAATAAAAGAACTGCTGTCATAGTCATGAATATGAAACATTTACACCAAGTAAATGAAGTCAATGAACTGAACAACAATGTATAAACTGGGTCATAACTTTGCTCCTACGAACTCTTCCAAAAAATTCTGTTTTCTCCTCTGAGCTTAAGGCAGTTCTAAGTCTGTCTATTTTGAGTAAAATCCTGTTTGCCTCAGCTAAATCTGATTCCTGAAGTACAGAAAATGGTTTAAAATTAGCTTAAGCTTAGCAAGCCTCGATGACCACTGTGGTGGATGTTGAATAAAAACAGCTTTTCTTCAAAAAAAAAAAAAAACTCTTTACACTGACAAAATTGTACAAATCTACCCTAATAATGATCATGTTGAAGAAATAAGAAAGGTAATATTTGTTGAAATATATTTTCTTTTTTTTTTTTGTGCGACAAAATGTGAAAAATACAACATTTATCTTTGAAAAAAGAAAGTCCAGGTGTTCAGAAACGACATCAGGATGTCTTCTTCACCGTGCACTGGGAATTCAACAGATTTCCTGCACTGTTCTAAACTATTGTCTCAGACCAATATCCAGTACAGAGGAAAAATATAGCCTAGCATTCCCTCAAAGAATGCATATCACCCGCCATCTTTCATGCCAGAGTTTTAAACTAAGATCATCTTAATTCAATTCAGTATAGCGCCAAGTCACAGCAAAAGTTGTCTCAGGGCACTGTACAACAACATTCACATCCATTATAAAAAGTCAGTTAGTAAAAGTTATCTATCTAAGGAAGCCAGCAGATTGCTTTGAATCTTCACTTCATCACAGTCACCCATCCTGAGCAGCACACTGACAGTGGAAAGAAAAAACTCTCTTTTAACAGGAAGAAACCTCCAGCAGAACCAGAACCAGAACCAGAACCAGAACTAGAACCAGGCTCAGGACGAGCGGCCATCTGTTTCAACCAGCGGGGGTTAGAGAGGACAGGAAAGAGACACAGACAAACACAGAATGACTGGTCCAGGTGTAGTTTCTATAGGAGGAAAGACAGAGAAAAACACATTTTAATGATAGAAATAATTAAAAATACAAACATGGAGAGTAGAGAGAGAAAAGACAGCAGCAGAGGGAGGAAATGTGCTCAGTTTGTCCTCCAGCAGTCTAAATCTATAGCAGCAGAACTAAGGAATAACTCAGGAAACCCAAGCCATCCCTAACTATAGGATTGATCAAAAAGGGACAC
>JAOXNZ010000177.1:19380397-19391094 GCA_028566095.1 Kryptolebias brasiliensis | reverse complement strand
TGCATCTACCTTTGTCAGCTGGTAAAATGGTGATGTTTTGGTCTTGGCTGAGCGATGTTACAGCTTTCCTTTCCTGTTGTGAGAGGTTTGAAGGAGGCGGCTTGGCACTGGAGAGGGTTGCTGTTCTTTTCAGAGTTTTTCTGCCTCTGTTTCCGCTAAGGTGTTGTTCCTAATAGCGGATTCAGTGGCAGTGATTAGTTCCACAACAGGTATTTCTTATGGCAGAAAGATGGCAAAATTAAGTCCTCAGTGCACATACATTCACGTAGAACACGGATGGTGTTCGATTTTGAAAACAGCAATAAACTAAACAAATGGTGTCATGCAAAAGTGTTGAGGTTTAATATTAGCTAATGTAGTGTTCTTTCACACCCTTTATGTTGTTTTCCAGAAGGACTTGGAAAAAATATATAAAACAGACCCTTGTTTGGCTAGCCATTAGCCTAGCCTCCATGAAGACCTCTGCCCTTTTCTCCTTAGGCCTACTCTGTGCTCTATCACTGATGTCATACACATCATTTATATCCCTGTTGTCATTTTCGACCCACTGGGGTGTGTTTTTGACAGGGCAAAATAGGTTTAGATTATTTTAATATGCCATAAAGGTTGTATCACCATGTTTCGCCTGAGGACTTTAAATTAGCTTCTCTGGACTAACTGGAGCTTGAACACATTACACTGAACATTAAAATCTGTTATATACAACATAAAGGTTTTAATGAAAATACAATTTGAATAAGGTGGTGTTTGGTGCGACATGAAATGAACTGGCATGATGAATTCATATCCTGGGGAACAAAGTGTTTCTTTTTAAACATTCATGATTATAATGAGCACAGAAACTTGTGAAAGGGCTTTTGATTTAACAATGTATTATACACGAAGATGCTCTCAAACTGTCAGAAGGGTATGTGCTGTATTCCTCTTAAAGCACCTGAAACTGGCACTGGGTCATGTTTTTTTTAAGCCTATATCATTATTATTATATAACTCTTTTTCATGAGGTGAAACACAGATCAGCTATGGTATTAAAATCAAATTAAGGTGAAATGAAAACAGATGATGGGCTTATTACAAGGACTTTTCACTGATTTCAAGCTGATGGAGGACAGTTTGCTGTGGGACGCCCTCAGTGAGACTTCCTCAGTGTCAGGTGTTACTGTTATGGCCAAAGAGCGAAAAACGAAGCATCCAATTTATTTTGATTTCATTCCACATGTTCTGATTTTGAACAGCTTGTCACAGTGGCTGTCAGTGGACAAGATTTAACAAATTAATTTCAGCTGCAATTACCAGACTGTCCTATGAAGTGTCACCACAGTTATGTAACTTGATACACAAAGCTGTTGCAACAAAATTGGATCTTGAACCAGCACAGCTGTAAGAACCTGTAGATTAATGCAGTAATGTACCATAGACTGTAGATACTGTATCTAAACCTTTGAACGGAGACCAAAGACAGAACAGGACCAACTTTCCTTTAGAATAGTCCCAGTACAAACTTTCCTGCATCCTCCACATAAACGGGTGGAACATTGCCCTTGGTAAAAAACAAACAAACAATGTAGCACCATGATTGTGTGCAGGAGAGTAAGTGGGACAAGCCCCACATCCTTAGTGCACAGACTCTGGTTCCAAAAATACATCATGGCAGCACCCATACACTGGGTCCTGCTGGTTTCAATTCCCAACAACAAGAGCAGGTGGGGACATTTAGTCTACTGAAATGAATAGTCTATATAATGCATGTGTACGATTTCAACTGCAGTAACTTGTACAATTATAAAACCCACAGTCAAAATTGTTACAAAGCCATGATTCTCAAACTGTGCAGATACCTCTGGTGGTACTCAGAATGCCTCCAGTTGTACTAAGAAGAAATTTTGGAATTGGCTACTTACAAACTAAATAACAAGCTAATTAATCATTGTAAGCTGAATTGTAATTCCAAGCTAAAAGGCAGAAAAAGCCAAAAAGAAAATTGGCTCCAGCAAAGTACAATTTTATATCCAAATGGAAACTACCTAAAACAAAAGTGCAGTGGGGAATATTTTGAGAACCCCAAACTGGCAAAGACACTGGTTAACTGATGTGCTTGTGTCTCCTTAAGCAGTACTGGTAAGGTTTATAAAATAGCGTTGGAATGAACTGCTATGGATTGCTTTATGCTTTAAGAAGGCAGTAATCCACTGTGGTCATAGCTGTGTTCAGATTAGCCCTCAGCTCAACAGTCCCATCGGATTTAAACTTTGTTTCTTAATGTTGAGGCCATTTAAGATGCTATTCAGCCAGTAAGGTATTGTTTATAACTTTTCCACAGAAACTTACTTCAACATGAAAGTTGCGGTCAAATGCTTAAAAAGACATTAAGAGCTTGGCTTTGCATTAACAAAAAATTGTTTAGGAAATCTATTATTTGTGTACGGTCTCTGCTCTGCACCAGTGAAGAGGTTCCTGGGAAAGCCCAACACAAGAGAATTTAGGTGCCTCATTCTGCTTCAGATGGTAGAAACCCAAAACCCAAAACCCAAAGAGAGCCCATGGTTGGTGGCTTCTTTCTTCTTGGTGGCTTCTTTTTTGCAAATGATGTCTGCCAGAGCTGCACTTCTGACAGGAGCAACATTGGGTGTCTGACACAAACATCTCTATAATGTGAGAAAAAAAAAGCCAGAGTTCCCAGTCTTTTTTTTTATTGGGAGATAATGCCATACTAGATTTGTTGACACTGTGTTCAAACAACCCAGAACGTTTGAATTGTTGACATGAAGTGACAGTTTAATAGAAAAATGAAGCATAGTTTAAAAAAGGAGCATAGTAAAAAAAACATGTTCTGGTATTTTTGGTACATTAAAAACAAAGTTTTTACAAAAAAAGACAGTGGAAAACCATGCCGTTTCAATAAAAATGAACCAATAATATAATAAAATAAAAAACAGATTAAGATGACATTAAACCAGGTTCCTGGAATGAAATAATCATAGTAGGACTCTGATGCAGTCAGATGTCCACATATGCAAATCACACTCAGATCATCTGGATAACAGGCAGAAATCCACTGTTTTACATGGGTATTTGAAAATGGTACAAAAAAGAAATGCAAAATAAAGATGTGAAAACAAGACGAGCAGGTTAACCATCACCATGACTTTGCTTTATTTAAAAAGCCTCTTGCAAATCTGCATCAAAGACCATTTGCCTTTTCTGTGGGAAACTAAAATAAAGTTGCTGTTCCTCAAGGCTTTGTAAAGAGAGAACAAGGTCAGATCTGCTGCGGTACACAGGTCACTGAAGAGCTCCTGCTTTTTCACCTCAGAAAAAAAATGACAAAACAGTAAGAAAAAACCCTAAAACAAACCGGGTTGTGAAATTTTCTCTAAGCAGGAAATCATTTTCTTGTGGCTAAATGGTAATGAGCAGAACCTGGTGCTGTGGGGTCATGAGTGAGAATATTAAAGAACATTATCGGGTTCAGCATGAACAATATCCACTGACAGAATGACAGAAACATTGTGTATGGCTTTAACTGAAGTTACAGAGAACCCTCACGGTGTGATGTGACCCAACAGTCACTCACATTTTAGGAATTTTCTCATTGCATCTTATATAAATCTTATATATTTGGTTTGAGAGTTACTTTCTACTCTGTGTATCTGCCTGTTGTATTAAGAGTGCTGTCAGGGTGTGTGGTTACCACGATGACCCTAATGAGCCACTGGCAGCAGCTTTAATGTTTCATTTGATCTTGGTTCTTTTTACACTTTTTTTTAATCCAGTTTATACATCAAAACATCAACATTCTGTCAGATTTTGACAAAAGTCCCAAATAACTTCTGGACTTTAAAGAAGAAAGGTGATGTAAGTTGGAAATTTGGAAAAAGTAGCTGCATTGGCACCCTTCAAAACGTCTTCAGAAATTGCCTAGTTTTTCAACCCAACCACTGGACTTTTAAGAAAAATGTTGCTCAGTGTTGGATTTCAAGAATTAGCTGGAAAATTATTAATGAATATTTGAATGTTAACAAAGCTGAAGAAACCACACTGTTAATGCTGATTCATGGCTGTTCAGCCCTTTGCATGTACATATAAGCATGAACAACAGGATGGTTCTCTAGAAAAATGGCAAATTTCTCTCATCACTTTGCTTTTTTCATTGTAACAAGGCTGCATTGAACAAAGTACTATAAAGTGACTCACTCTCACCTCTCTTGTTGCTGGGCCTCAACTAAACAAAACAAAACAAACCAAAACAAAACAAAAAATGTACAAAGTTTTGTCCATATATTGGGTGGACATGAAGGTCATCACAGAATAATATTGCGAGCTAACACTGTTGAATGCAGTGTCAAGTCGGAATGAACCTCCCAGCGATTATTTTACTAAACAGCTTTCATTAAGGTATTATGGTCTTCATCCTAGAGATTTGCAGAAACTGAATGTAAAGCGCTTTTTTTTTTCTTTCTTTCTGATATTAACAGTACACATCATAAAAATCAGGGTTCTTACACGCTTTGCATTTGGAAATTCCAAATGTTTCCAGACTTGAATTTTCACAATTTCAGTCTCCAATTTTGACCTATTTTTTATATCAAGATGCTTTTGAATATGTGTGAATCTATAAAGTGGTGTTTTTGATCGGTATGTTTCAAACACCATGAAAAACAAACACAAATTGGGCACAAAAGGTAGGCAGCAGGGATCAATGGTTTTTTTTGTGGGGGGGGGGGACTGTTTACAGTTTTTCTACTTTGTGGTTCTAAAAACAGAGTCGAGGTCTTCATTAGAAATCAATATTCGTTTGGTAAAAGGTTGAAGTCAACCCACCACTGTTATGCCTCCGGGCCTCCAAGCGAGCTACTAACAGAGCTGTTACAGCTGAGACATAAAAGCTAAGCTGGCATTGTGGCTGGAGGGTGTGATGTAATGACAACAGATAGTCCGGTCGCTTAGATTCACTTGTAAGCTCACATGGGCGGCTCTGATTGGCAATTTCCGGATGACCAGCGGCAGCTTGAAGAGGAGCTGGTCCTTGAGGCCATATTGTGGAACTGCTTTGAGTAAAGCGCTAAAAATACAGATGGCTAAAATTTAAAGCTTGATGTGCTAAATGAACCAAATATGGACATCAAGATGACTATGGTAATTTTTTAAATAGAGTTTATTTGAAAAATATTCTTTGTTCCAGCAAGTTTTAATAAAAGAAAAATTAATTTGACTTTTTAGAAAATCCAATCAGGAGTCTGGAAACATATTTTTTCCCAGACCGTTTCCTTTTTTCCATATTACTCATTTCAGGACAGTGTAGGAACCCTGTAAAATTGACAGAACAAGACAAGAGCTGTAACTGGTTAGAAAACCAAAGCAACATGCATGCGTCTCTGTGTTGTGCTTTCATAACAGCTCAGCCTCACATTGCACAACTCAGCAGGGATCACTCCTGCACCTGTCATGCCGTGAATGCATAAACCCTCAGGAGAAGCAAGGTTTTCCAGAAATCAAATCACGTTGACTTGTCCTCACTTCAGGCTTAAGAAAAAAAAAAAGAAAAAAAAAAGTGGCATCAAAAATATCTTAAAAATATCATAAAAAAAAGAAACATGTCACTCTCACAAAGCTGGGTTTACCTCATGAGTCACAAAGTCTCAAGGCCACTACTGTTCCTGATTTTTTTATTTTATTTATACATCTCCAGGTCTAGAAAACTGGTTTCAGTTCAGTTAGATTTGATTGCCTTCTGTTTTCTAGTCATTATCCAACATCACTGAGGATCTTGGGACCCAATGAACATCTGTCCAAGGAGAGGTACACTGACCTACTTCTTTAATATTTTATGCATTCAGTAACATGGATTATTAGGGTTGTTAATGATCGATTCAGAAGATGTTTATATATATATATTGCTGGTCATGCAGCAAGCCGTGTCTGAGTGGAGGTTTTAAGGCAGAGGTTCCATGCAACAATTGTTAGCACAGGTGGACGACAAAAACTGGTCCACAAATCCTTGAGCTCAGTGTGTACATGTCAAGTTTACATATACTAAAAGTTCACATCTGTGCAAATTATTTGCCACATGACCAGGTTGATTTGGGTACTTCATTGAGAAGAAGTCGTTTGTAGAATAAAAATAATGTGTGTAACAAGTGTGCCTTCAGTGTTACTGTCACCACATTGGTGCCATATTCAAGTGTGTTTGTTTTAATGTTCAGTAGGGGGTAAATCTGAGCAGCTGCTTCATCTGAACGTGCTTTGGTACTTCTGCTGATGCATTTCTCAGCACCTCTAAAAGTGCTTCCATGCTGCTCCTCTGGCCTATCCCCAACAGTCTTTTGTGGATGCTCTCAAAGGGCTTTGGCACTCGTGGTGTGGGTGGTGCTGTGGGAAGCGGGTTTCTGCGGGTAGCGGCTGTAGTAGTAGACCTGGAACAGGATGGCGACGTCCACAAACACCTGCAGCAGCCCACACGTCCAAAACTGCACGGGAGCCTGTGTGAGCAGGAAGTAGCCTGTTTTAAAGGTGTCGCCGCTGGTCCACATCAGCACCATCTTGATACTGGAAGGAAAGAATGAAAGAAAGTGTGGTAAGGAAGGCTACAACTTCAGGACAACTCACTCTGATATAAATTTATTTAAAATAACTGATTGATGGCCACTTCTTTTCCTATGTGATTGAAGCGTTGCGTATAAAATGCAGACTTTCCAAAGTGGAGACTTTTACCAACTCAGTTTATTGTTTAAAAAAGGTTGTGTCAAGTCCTCTAAAAGGGTTCTTCTTTGTTGAAACAAAAGACTTCCTCAGATTGAAGAGCTGCAAGCAAACCCTTATAAGCAGCACCTTCGCATAGTGATTCAACCAGTTGCTGGTGACACCCAAAGCTAGTTGTTCACATGCAAAAGGAGGACCATTAGCCTAACGATCGATTGTTAGTGCCCTGAGTGGTTTTCAAAACCCAAAGTACATTACGGCAAAGACTGGTTCATCCCAAAGATCCGGTCCCCTGGCAAATTTACAGAGAAATTTAAGCCAAGCTAAGAATGTTCTTTCTCTGGTGTTGTTAATGTAGATGTTTTTACCACCTAAGTGGCAAGGCATAAGTACTTCAGAATGTTTTTTAGAATATGTGATCAGAGAAGAAAAAAAAATACACTCAAAAAATTGTACTTAAAAACCCCCCCCAAAAACTGAAGTACTGTAGACGAAGCCTGAATCATCCCAAAGTAAAACAACTTTCCAGCTGGGCTACAATTTTCAGCGATTTGATCATTTCCTATGCAGCAAACCACCACAACCACAAACATGCATTAGCATGTGCTAATTAGGCAAATAGATTAGCGGTTTAATCGGTTTTCCATTTGCAGTTAGAGGCTTATTCTTGGTTCAATGAAACAAGCTGACTATCAAGGGATAATGGTATCCATCCATTATTTTAGGTGATAGTTACAATTTTTAATGCACCTGTGCAATATTAGCTTTAAGCTGAATGCATACAATCAACCTCATATGAGCTCCTTGATCAGAAAAAAAGCAATTAATCAACCTCTGTGTAACTATCATTAACCCCAATTTATGAATGATAACTTAATGATTGCCCTTTTGTTCAAACAAACAAAAGCACCAAGGAAACTCAGAGTTGTACTCTACAAAGAAAGAATAATAGTTTAACGAGCTACGTTGAGCTGAAAGTCAGTGTTTTCTGGATCACAAAGGCTCTCTTTCAACCTAGCCAGATTGTCATGGTAACAAAGGCTGAACTCATCACCTGCTCCAGAGTAGTTTACAGGTTCGGTTTCAGATTAAAGAGGGAGGACCAAAAGTCAAAGTGGCAACAGTTCAACAACTAAGGTGAAGGAAATGCTTTTAGTCATTTTTCCCCCTTTCCTTTTTGCTGGCAGTCTGGTCTTTATTTTCCAGAAAATTATCATGTTTTAAAAGGCATTTTAAAATAAAGCTTCAGTTTGTTATGTGTCAGATTTCGGTACGATGTTGCTCCAACTTCAATTTAGTCACAGAGAAGGAATGCTGATCACAGCAGGGCTGTAGGTCTGAGTAGTTTTATTAGTTCAGGCAGGAAGGAAATGGCAAATTTGCCACAGTACAAAAACCATGGGAAATTGAAATAATGATTCTACTTAGGGCTCCTGGTAGCTTTTACCTCTATATCCTGTGGCACATTTCTAACACTATAACTCACAAGGGAGCTACTAGGGTACATTGACTTGTCCATAATAACATCTTGAAATAAGCTAGGGCACAGATTCTACAGTAAAGTATAACTTTTATTGTTTTATAAGCAATGAAAGAATTTGACAGGACAGAGTTCATCCAGGGATCCTTCATTTCCTCCCTGCCATTTAAAAACACTGAACTCAATACGGCAGAAAAAGAAGTCCAAGTATAAAATCATGCAGAGAAAGAACTAACTTGTATAGATGCTTGAAAAATTGAAATTTCAAAACCACAAAGATCATTTTAAGGGGCAGAATATATCTAATGTAGCATATAAACAGAGCACACAAAGTAAGGAAAGTTGTGTTTGGTTGATTATTGTTTTTGTTGTAATAAATGCTTTTTGGGAGTAAATCTTATGCCTTTGAAAAACCTGTTAATTTTCCCTTAAATGGTGCCACATATGTTAGGAAAATGTATTTGTGGGTTGAGCAGCAGAGTTGAATATGTGGGTTGTGTCCATGAAAAACTCCAAATCTTCTTTGCTAAAGGGAAACGGCTTATTCTATCTCTTGCTTTGATCTTCTGGCTAATCAGGCACCCGATTGTCAGCACCTGTGAGCGACTAGTTGCAATCCCATATCACCGCAGGCTTAGACCAAACTCTATCCTCCAAGATGACGACGCTCTCCCCCACAGAGCGGGATTCATCAGACTATTTCCAGAATTTGGGAGTGGAGAGGATGGACTGCCCTGCCTGCAGTCCTGACCTCAACCCCACTGAACACCTGAGGGATCAGCTTGAGCGAAACAAAACACAACCACATTTTATTTGCAATGCAAGTCAGCCAAACACAAATTTCCTTATTTTATGTTATATTCATTTGCGTTTCTGAGTACAATCTCAAATATTTAAAGAAAAGAAAAAAAAAGTAAGCTTTTAGGCCCTTTAGAGTTACAAATATCTCATTCAGTAAGTGTATCAAACAATGTTTAATCTCTTTACAAGAAAATCTGACTTCTTCTGGTTTTTCATAACTCATAGATGCAAATTTTGTGTTTTTGATTTTTCTATCTGACATTGAACCAAAACAAGAAAAAATAAACAATAATGTGCCTAATCACACCAGGATAGTCTGGGGGACTCGGTTCGATTGGTTGGGGAATCCCACAAATATTTCACACCTTTGTTTGGTTTGGTTTACTTTCACACTGCACCACTGAAAACGCACCAAACTGACAGGACGTCACGTTACAACAGCTGTTTGGTTTGGGTGGTATAAACAAACTGAAGTACTGATCCCATCACGCGAGTATCAATTCAATACAACATCAACATTGGTATAGATAATAGAAATATATGGATTGATCTGTACACCACTACTGCCAAGTAAGAGCAGCAGGCGAGGCAACAGGCTATCCAGCATGTTGCTCTGTATACGAGATGAAAAAGACGGCGGAGAGCAAGAGACTACAATGTGATCACTTCGTCCCTTTGGTTAATTGGATATTCTGTTTGCATTCACACTGCAAATGATTCGCACCGGGGTTCAATTGCAAGCGAGTTCGCTTGTTTGGGCCGAACCAGGGTTCAGATGAACTTTCACACCTGACTAAACTAAGTGGATTATTCAATCAAACGGACTCTGGTCCACTTAAAACGGACCAAACAGCTCTGGTGGGAAAGCGCCCTTAACCTCTTATCGGTCATGGAACATGTTGGATTTAAAAATGTTTGCAGCCTGTTGGAAAACGAACCAAGGGAAGTTCTGTTTACCATCCAGTGACTGTGGTTACAGTTAGCAATGCTAACCGGCCTAACTGCCCTAAACACGTTGAAAAGAAAAACACCCCATGACCGTTTGTTTTACTAAAATAGTAAAAACTTCTGTCGATTTCTGACATACAACAAACAATATAAAGATAATATAAAAAATATGCATAATTTATAGGACTGAACAATATATAGCAAATTTCTCATCATTGCAGTATTAGTGAGCTCAAAGTCAATATTGCAAAGATCCACTTGGACTGCAATAAATCATAGGTCATTATATTCCAAGTAGCATGTAATCATGTTCTGCATGCTGATAATATATGCTGATGCCCACACCTGATTTAGAAGAAAGTGATGATGAGTGAAGAACATGTGGGTTTATCACAACTAATATCGTCATTGCAATAATAAACGGTATTAAGTCAGTTTTGTGTTTCTCACAAATATTTTTGACAGTGTGGTGGATTTATCATATCTGCAATTTATCATAAATTGAAGCCTTATAGAAAAAAAAATGTGACTACCATGTGATATGGTGTGATTTTATTTCTTGAGGTGTGCACAAAATAAGATACAAATGTTAGGAGCTATAATCTGAGATACAGTATACTGTAATTCTTACATACAGTCTATTGTGTGCACACGTATCTTGAAGTATTATATAAGATATAAATGTTGCAGGTTCAAAACCCGGCCTGGGGCCTTTCTGGGTGGAGTTTACATGTTCTCCCTGTGCACACGTGGGTTTACTCCGGGTACT
>JAOXNZ010000177.1:19339083-19356631 GCA_028566095.1 Kryptolebias brasiliensis | reverse complement strand
GGGAGGTTGTCTCCAGTCCTGTGGATCTTAAACGTCTGAATAATCTGTGCAGCTGTAGTCACAGGAACATCCAGCTGCATGGAGATGGTCTTATAGTCTTTACCTTTAACCTGCTACTCAGTCATTTTATTTCTAAGCTCCTGAGACAATTCTGTCCTTAGCTTTCTGTGCTCCATGTTCAGTGTGGTACACACCATGATTCCAAACAGCACAGTGACTACTTTAAATCTTTAAATATTCAGACTGACTGATTACAGTACTGAAGACACCTGTGATGCTGATTACAGGACACGCATTGGTTTAACATGTCCCTGTGTGCAAATTAGTTTAAATCTTTTCTAGGGGTAACATCCTACTTGTCAAGGCCAGTTCAATTAGTTTATTAATATTTTCAAATTTTTGTGAACCAAAGTTCAAAAGCACTGACGGATTTTCCTTAGCTGATCTTTAGTCAAATTTTTCTTATTATTACTTTTGTCCGTTTCAAGTTTTTCAGTAACCTTTGAGAAAAAAAAGGTACAAACAAATTTGACCACGTTTCTGTATACACTCTTTGGTTTAAACAGTAGTTTATATAGTAGTTTTATAGTGTGGTTGTTGGTAGGTAAACAGTTCAGATGTCGGTAAGAGTGGATGGTTAATAGTGAAACATCAATTGTGTTGGGGTAGCAGGGTAGTTAGTTCAGATGAAAAACTTACACACTATAGTACACTCCTCCACAATTCTCATTTCCACACATAATAATCACAATGGGGTTTTGTCTTACAACGTACTTCATTATTAAAGGTAACTAATAAGTTGGTACGTGTGAAATGTTTACTAACTTCACATGTGAACTGAGAATTTTCACACAATTCTCTCCATTTATTCAGTAAAAAAATATATATATATATCTGTTTTGTGCTCCATTTGAGAATGTTCTCATTAAAAATCTCTTTAGGACAGTAAGATTTCTTTTTAAGTCTTAGAGAAAAGCAGTTTTCTGAACAGTGAAGGTGGTGAAAAGCCCTGAAGGAGTGTAACAGTAGGCCAAGTCTATAGTATTTTCCACAATGAAGTAATGAACTGGACTGGAAAGTGGACACTGATGAATTATTTAAAATCTGTTATCTGCCTCATCACATATTTTGCCCATTCTCTTTCCATGGTATTGGTTAAGTAAAAATTCTGAGCATATTAACAGTGGTTTCTTGTAATAAGCAACTGGCAATATACAGTGGTCTCAGAAAGTATTCAGACCCCCATCACTATTGCAATTTGCTATGTTGCAGCCTGATGCCACAATTGATATTTTAAAACAGAATAATAAGTATTCAGACTTAGTATTAAGTTGAAGCACCTTTGGCAGCAGTTCCAGCCTCAGGTCTTTTTGGGTTTGGGTTCTTCTCAATCTCAGTATGGTTTACCGGGGACCATCAGTGGAGCCATTTCATGTCTCTCCAGAGATGTTTGATACGATTCAAGTCACGACTCTGGCTAGGCCACTCTAAAACAGTCACAGAGTTGTCCTTAACTTACTCCCATCACCAAACAGGGTCTCTAAAGGTCAGTTGGAGTGAGCATGGCATTCTTGGTCACTTCTTTCACTGAGCCCTTTCTCCATCAGTTGCTCAATGTAGCTGGGAGACCAGGAGTTGAAGGGCCCCTGGTTGTGACAGACTTTTTCCATTTTAGAATTATGGAGACTACTGAGCTCTGAAAAACCTTCAGTGTAGCAGAAAACATTTTGTAGCCTTTCCCAGGTCTGTACCTTGCAGCAATCCTGGCTTGGTTTTTGCTCTGATTGTCAGCCAAGAGGCCTTCTATAGGGGTGTATGCCTTTCCAAATCATTCATTCATTCATTCATTCATTCATTCATTCATTCATTCATTCATTCATTCATTCATTCATTCATCCATTCATCCATCCATCCATCCATCCATCCATCCAATTATTCATCTCAGGACAGGTGGCAAGTCCATCACAGGTACACATAGAGGCAACCAAGACAAACAACCTAACATGCATGTTTTTGGTCTGTTGGAGGAAACTGGAGTATCCGGAGAAAACCCTCATGTGCACGGGGAGAACATGCAAACTCCACCCAGAAAGGCCGGGAGATGAACCTGAAACCTTTGCTGTGAGGCGACAGTGCTAACCACTGCTCTGCCATGCTGCCCCCTTTTCAAATAAGTTCAATTTACCACAAGTGGACTCCAATCAAGGTGTAGAAACATCCCAGTGATCGAGAGAAGTTGAAGGCATCTGAGTTCAATTTCAGGGTTGTTGCTAAAGGTCTAAATACTTATGTAAATGAGAAATTTCAGTTTTTTTTATTTTTTATATAATTTTAATAAATTGTACTGTTTTCATTTTGACATTTTAGGGTACTGGTTGTAGATTAAGGAGAGAAAAAAAATTAAATGACTAAAGCATCAGACTGCAACATAACAAAACAGGAAAAGTGAAGGGGATCGGAATTTTTGTAGCCACTGTACATTATGACTTTAAAACACCGCAAGCTAATGTATTAAATGCTTCAGGGATACTTAAATTTGAGGAAAGTACAAAAGTACATTTTTACATTTTAAAGTTCTTTGAATCCCAAACATGTGCAACATAATTGTATTGAATAAGAGCTATGAAACTGAAGCAAACATATCTGTTGATTTTAGGTTAGCAGAAGGAAAGGTTTAACTATGAATACCTAATCATGGCTACAGAAAGAGGAGTATGGGACTACTGTATTCTATTCTAAACAGGAATCTTTACAAGCCAGATTTGTTTAATGTTTTTTTAAGGTTTGCCATATCTAAGAGGTATCTTTACTGTAAGCAAACCAACTAGACCACAGTATTTGTATTTGCCACCAAAGTTCCTATGACAAATTCAATAAATACAACAGAATGCCCACTGCTGTTTGGATAAAGGTCTCCACTAAATGAAAAAAAAACCCTCCTCTGAGCAAACCTAATAATCCAGGCTTGACAAAATCGGTTATGAAAGACCACAAATGTTTACGACATTTGAAGACATGATTGAATGATTTTTTTTCCTTAAAGAATTGTTGCTGAGTGATTATGACATTTAGATGACATTTCTAAATGAATACGAATGGCAGGCATGCATGTGTGGAAGCTAACGTGGCTTTCCAATACTGAACAAATCCAATTGTTCTCTTGTGCAGGACGAGTGAAACGAATCCCTTAAACGTAACCAAATAAATCCTAAAGAGCCATCCAAACCAGGTCACAGCCTTCTGTCAACCTGCCATACCCTATCCACAATGTAAAGTCTTACAAGTACCTAAAGTGGCAACACAATTCAAATCCAATGACATAAAGAGAAGTCCTCTGAAAGGTAAAATGGGGCATACATAGTTGTACTTAACACTAAGCACGTCAAATAGGAATTGTAATACGTATTGCAAACTGTGTAAACTGTGTTTATCCTGTAGGTGCAGATACACGGTGTGGCTGTGGAGCTGTGCTTGCAGTAGAGCCAAGGACTGAATGTGGGCCAGCTTAGCACGGTGCTGGCGCTGCCTGATAACAGTCAACCACAGTGGGTTGACACAAGAGCAGCATTTAATGCCAACCTTGCTTCTAAAGACACGCTTGTGATCAAACGAGCACAAAACAGAACATATGATATACAACCAGTACAGCTCCAAGTCATGATACCATCAGTCATTATGTTAGACTAAATAATAGGCACACATACAAGTTAGTGGCAGTTGGCAGGAAATGTTGAAAAACGATGCTACGGTTTGGCTTTGCTAGTTGAGCCACTTGGCAAAGACAGAAAAATAGGCCCGCACACTACATGACTTCACTTTTGGTTCCAACACGTCACCCTAAACCTTTAAAGATGATTTGTTGTAGGATTAAGGGTGCTAATGCATTAATGTTAAAGAGCCCCGGATACCATTTGGTTGTTATTCTTCCATTTTGTTGTACTTTACATGACTGAACTGGCAAATTAATCTCTTTTCTATTCTTGTAATTTGTGGAGGTTTTACCACAAAATGCTCAACTTAGAGTCTGATGTTACCACACTAGCTTTTAAGATGTCTAAACTACAAACTCATTAAAAACAAACTCCTAAAATTTGTTTTCTTGTTGCCCTTTTTATACAGTTTATACATAAAAACGTTGGCATTTTGTCAGTTGAAATTATTTCAAAAGTTTGAAATTACCCTTACAAACCACATTAACATTACATGTGATCACATTTCCACGTGATTTTCACAAATGAGATATGTGAAACACAGAAACACAGAAACTAACATGTGAAAACACGTTATTCCATGTTTTACCACATGGTATCACATGTGAAACACTTTATTTTTCCATAAGGGTATTACTGGGCTTTGTAGACAATAGTTTATGTATGTTGAAATTTCAGTCAGTTGCTGCATTTCTTTAGAAATTTTCTAGTTTTCTGATTCATTTCATTCAAAAAATAAAAAAAACAAACAACAAAAAGTCTACTCTTGGTTTGAGAAATAATTGCAGAAAACACGTGCATGAGCACAGCTTTATCTACAGGGTTTCCTTTTGGTACTTCCCCCCGCACCTGACTGATGGAAGGAAGTGGGGGCGCTAAGGTACTAGATTAGTGAGTTTTTTGTTTTGTTTTACCTATACTCTAACTCTATGCAATAACCAGGGACTCTGCAGCACAAATAAACAACTGCCTATCACCAAAAAATTAAAGGATGTTACAAACACAATTATACGTGAAATCATAGATTCTTGTTGTCACTGCTGTTTGTTTCAGTTCAGTCATGAGATAATCTTTTACCCATGTCCGGTACATGGATAAGAGATTATCTCATACTGTGAAGCTATGTCAAGGCATATCTGCCTCGGGCACTTCACAGAAGCTAAAGCAAAGAGTACTGTATACGCAGCAGTCTGCTACTCTCTCCCACACTGACCACTAAGTAAGGTTTATCACAGTAGTGCACCTCAGCTACTCCCAGCAGTACACCCTGCCTTGCTGTGCATTAGAGTGTACAAAGAAATTCTCTTCCTCCTCTTTAATCCCCATTGAGCGTGGCAGCTATGGTGGCACTGTGTGGGAACAGACTCAAACCGCACAGAAGGTTCCCTGTGATTGGCCAGCTGAAAGTCCCACACAGTTGTGGTACACATGTAGGAAGAAATGAGCTGAAGTTGAAGGTTTTAGTTACATTTATTAAACCATTCTTTTACGGTCCACGTCAAGCGATGGACAAGTGTGTGAAGCAGGGGCGGGGGTACCATCTATTTCTGATGCATCTCTTTGCGGACATGAACATTTGGGAATCTATTCAAATATGTCAAAAAGAAAATCTGTTATTGGATATTAAACTCGTGTTAAGGTGCCTGGATGGCTGACCAAGACATACAAGCAGCACCTTCTGCATTGAAAGCTAGTATTTGGAAGTACTTTGGCTTCCATGATGTCAAAGAGAAAAATGAAGTTGATAAGAGTGCACTATATGCAATTTGTGTATACGTTTCCATCTGAAGGTGTAACGTTCCGTTCCATTCCAGTCCTTGTATTAGTTGCTGCCTGGTTCATGTCTTCATCACCTTGACTCATTCCACCTGTGATCGGTGTTGTCTCGCCCCTTTATAAGCCCTGCTTGTCCTTGTCTTGTCTGCCAAGACATTTCAAATGTTGACCCTTTCAAAAAAAATAGTTTGATTGAATTTGATGCCAACAAAACTGTAAACTAGAAAAACCCCAATAGGTTTCTCAGAGAAACAAGAGACCTTCAGGAGACTTTTCTCTCTAAATTCATCATTAAGCACAGTTTAGGGGGCAAATCTGTGTTTGCAGGAACCACAGCAGTTGTGATTTCACTGTGCAGTGTGTCTATTTGACAAATGAGAGCAAAATTCAGGTGTTTGATCAGGCTCAGCACTGTGTGCCTGATCAAACACAACATATCAGCAAAAATGCCTCATATACCAGCTCTGAAACATGGTAGAGGAACAGTGATGATTTGTGCTCATTTTACAACTGCACAACCTGGGCGCCCCATTAGCTGGACCTCTTCGTCCAACTTTAAACTGCATTTCTTTTCAAATCAAAAACAGTTTGCCCTCCTCTCTTGGCCTTTTCCACACAATCTACAGCTATAATATAAAACCTGAATGAAAGTGGAAAAATAAAAAGAATTTTGTTTAAAAGAATGAAGTCGATACTCTGTGCGAACAAACGGGTGAGCAAAAGAGTCTGATGACACGAAGGCACTGAAGTTCCCACACTGGAGCCTTGTGTTTTGGTTTATTTGCTGACATTAATTTATTTTTTATCCCACTGGAGAATCTGAAAAAAATGCAATCAATTTTGCCCCAAGGCCCTGATTTCTTTCTTATTCTTTCTTGCTTGCTTGCTTTTTTACTCAAACGAGCATGAAAGAACGAAAAACTCCCACCACATTTGTAATTTTAAAAAGGTTTTTCTACAGATATTTAATCCTTTTACCTCCACCTGACTGATCACCAATGATGCTGATTTTGACACAGCTGGTAGATCAGATCTTTTAATCTCCTTACAGGAGTGCAGCGGGCCGTCTTCGATATAAATCATCCCGTGCTGATGGTACGCCATCTATCCTGAGTGGAAAACTGCCATCCAAGATGTAAAATATGGCGCACCATATTGTTCGACTGGGCATCGTACACAGCAGGCGTCTTTTAAACTTACAGGGTTTGACTTCAGCCACTGATTAAACCTTATTGGGTACAATAGCTATACAGAAAATGTTCACAGCTAGCCACATCTATATAGCCTTTCTTGCCCATCTTAGGAAGTTCTGTTAGAAGTAAGCTAAAGTGTGTTTTTCTCTACAAATGTTCAGCTGTTAGATGGAGCTGCCTGGTGTGACAATGCACTGCCTTTATGAGAACAATAAGAGCTTTGATTAAGGCTCAGAGAACAAAGAATGGTGGTCAATCAGAGAACTTCCTGCCGACTGAACAACATTCACTGCAGGTACAATGCAAAGCTCATCTAACAGACGGATGAATACAGGTTTCTGTTTTGTGCTTTATGCCACGGAGTCAGGGCCTCCGAACGTTGCTTTTTCTGAGAGGAGCGTGTGATCTTGCAGCTATTCATCAACTCCAGCGTGATAGCTCCACCAGCAGACCAACAGAGCAGGCACAAAGCTGCGTTCGGAGACCACGGCTTCCTGAGCCTCTAATGATGCTGGGCAGAGCTCACTGATCGATGACCCTTCAGAGGCTCAAGCCACCGCTCGGGCGCTGGCACCTTTCATAAGAAGGCTCACAGAGAAAGTGGAAATATGCCTGTGCCAAAAAAAACCTGAGCAACCTGAGGCAACACTGATTGAAAACGGCTAATGAATGTCTCCTTACATTCATCCAAGAGTTCAAACTGGAGAATGTTTATCATGTTAGGACAGACTAAGTCTTTTCTACCTGTTGACTTCTTTCATATATTGTTTCTTACTGCCACCTAGTGTTCTTTGACCCAGTATTACAAGTCACCACTTGCCTGTTTTTAAGTCTATACTATACTAAGTCTATGAAAAAAATTTGTGTGAATTTTTTTTTCATTTTAAAGTGTTTTAGCATTTGTAAACAAACAGTTAACCAACAGTACAACACATAAGTCATCAAAAACAACATTTTAGGATTTTTCTGTATAATGAAGTCAATGTGTCCATTTGTTTCCTCCACTGTGGGACAGTAAGACACAGTGAAATGTCTGGGTTTGTTTACTTTGGAAATCAGGAGCCCTGTAACTAAAACCTTGAATTTTCTCCATTTCGCCCCAATTTGTCTCACTGCAGACTGGTGGAGTTTCAACTCCATACAAGAGATTTTCTAACCTTTCTACAGCCTGATCAATATTAATAAGTCTTTTTCTGAGGTCCGCTTCAGAAATTGTCTTTGTTCTTAATCACAGCTTTCCACAAGCCTCTTGGAATTCTCATTTTTGTTACTTAAATCAGGCCTCATAAAATAACTCAAAATGACACTGTCAAACTTACTTTAGCTTCTCACAATATTATATAAAGGATTGGGCGATTGGGCAATCATTTCGATTGGCTGAATCCATCAAATACTGTTTGTTTTGAGGGGCATTTTTCTCCTACTTTATTTTGGCTAGGTTAATGTTTCCTTTCAGGAAGTCTAACCTGTAATTAAATTTACAATTCAAATCAAAATTGGAACATCGCTAATCATTGCAGGTAAAATCAACCTCCTCAGTTTTCAGAAAGTAAAGCTTCAAACTTTATTTCAGGTTAGTCTACATTTTATTACTTAGCAAAGATCTGTGTGATTTACTTATTGATTTTAGTGAGCAGCAATAACTCAGAAAAAAATATTCACACAAATCATAATATTTGTTCTAAGAAAAATCATTAGTCACAAAGCCTTTCTTAACAGAGCTGCCTAAGTAAAAGATCTAAGAAAAGAAAAATGGTCACTCATATGTGGCTTGCAACTACATAGGCTCTAAATTTTAACTCTGAACTGGCATAATTTTAGGATCCATCCATGTTACCCACTTTTCTGTGCAGGGTTGTGGGGAGTCTTTGCCTATTTCCAGCAGGCATAGGGCATGGTACACTCTGCACAGGTCGGCAGTCCATCCCAGATTTTAATTTTAAGATGAATCCAAATGAAAAAATGTAGGTGCCAGAAAAAAAACCCCAACAAAAAACACAAACACACATGTAAAAATACAGGACATCGCTAATAGTTGGACTAATGGATGTTGGTTTAAATTTCTTTTTTTCATATCGACAACCCTACTGGTAATTTCTACTATTTGTAATGTGAAAAAAGCCATAAAGGGGGGTGGACATTTGAGAAAACAAACAAATCTGACACCAGCATCACCACCCGGTTCCTTAGACAAAATCTATACTGGTTGAAACGGGAATCAGCACACATTTCATGCCCACACATAAACAAGACTGCCTGAATCAGTGACTTTTCTACCTCCCTCAGACTGCTCAACATGTCTATCATGAAATAAGTACTTTCTTGAAACTGTGTAGTTCAAACACATTAGAAGACATCATTAAAAAGGTGAATTTTGCAGAAATCAGCCATTAGAAAAGGTGCTTCATATTCGCTCATACAAGCATGAAAAAGAAGAAAACAGCAGTCAAAAGGAATTACAAAATACACAGTTGATTTTAGTTCAGATCAAAACACAAGCATTCAGTTAGACAATGTGCTAACAGGTCAAGCCATTGCAAACTTGTGATTCTTTGCTAATTCAGAGCACACAAAGGTTTGATTTGTTTCTAGGTTATTTTAAACCAAACGTGCAAAAACCACAAAGGTTGTTCAAGTAAGACTCAGCCGTTACTTGCATTAAGGATAGAGTAACATGCAGGAATGCACAACAGGAGTGGCAATGGATGTTCATAGATGTTACATTGGGAAATACAAGTGAGTGAAAGAGGGCCATGCTTCGTTTAAACATGTTGGAAATGGTGTTAGTTGTGACCAGGTAGCATTAGCCGGATCATCATGCTTGGGACACACGGGGAAGGAGAGGGAGAGGCAGATGAACTACAACTGATGTTCCAAGGTAGGCAGTGGGATGTGTACATACCCAGAAAGAGCCTCTTAGGGATTCGGATCTCCTCGTCTTTACTGTCTGTGGCTACAGATAAAACAAAAATAAAGGGAGGAAAACACAACAGCTTGGTTTTCTTCATTGGTTTGAACAAAGCTTAAAAATGACCGCTCTGAACTTCACATTTGAGGTGTTGGTAAATGACCGCTTAAGTATTTGTTGTCTTATTGTGTCACAGAACATTTTGTACAAAAGGGTGTAAAACTACAGCAGCTTTCCTAATGGAAGAATTTACTAGAGCAAATTTAGTGTTGTTGCATCCTAACAGTTCTGAATCCAAATTTCATCACTAGGCTATACTGACAAAAAAAAAAGCAAGGAAACAATTCAATAAAGGTATTCAACGTAATGTCTTTTTTCAAGCCAATGTCAACCAAAGTACTTGAAATTGTTTTCACTTTGTATCATTGTTTATTTTGTATAAACTTCAACACACATAGAAGTCAGCAAGACTGAAACACCATTAGGTTAGAATGATAAGCATGTTATTATTTGAAAGTAGCCCAGCTTCCTGGGAGAAAAAGTTTTTTTTCCTGCTAAAGTTAAATAGACTCCAGTAAATATCAAGTAACCAGAAACCAAAAGGGTCAAGGTGGCCCAGTGTGGAGCCAAAGATGTCAACTGTCTGCTAACATCAAGAAAACATGTTTATCTGTCAAGGCCGTTTCTATTCATGTGTATGTGAACAATGTTGTGGTAACTATATCTGACTGCTGTTAAAGACATAAGAAGAAGACATAAGTATCTTTGTTTGGATTCTTGCAGGAATGTATTGGAAAGATGGTACAGTCAGGTTTTGCAGTTAACTGTCTAAACAATTGTTCTAATTTCCAGTATATCTTCTTGCAGCTGTCAGTCTTTGAGGCCATTTATTTAATCATCAAGTAAGATTTCTACCTTAACCCTCATAACAGCTTTTGCTGTACTGTCTATTACTTAAACTGAATGTAGCAATGTGTTCAACCAGCTGGGACTAATTCCCTTTTGTTAGAACGGCACTCGTTCCTTTTCAGTCAATTAACCAGGTACATTACAACATAAGGGAGAGCACGTCATTGTGTGTCCTGGCTGAAGACACCTCTAATCACCCCTTTGGGCAATTGACGCTTGACGACAACTGACAGGCCCCATTTGTATTTACATGTAAGTACAGGTGGCCATCACAATCATTCTTTAATTCTTACACTCTTCACCTTGCTAGAAACACCTCTCCAGAATCGCTGGCTATTGCTAGTTAGCCCAGTTTTCTCACAAGGGTACTCAAAATTAGTCTAACTGCTCTGGCTGGTGTTGGACTCTGTTGCGTGCTAATTAGCGTGTTTGCCTGCAGAGCAATAGTTTCAGGTGTTCTATACATGCTTTGGTTTTCTGTTTTGGGATGAGCACCAAGCTAAAGCAAGTCAAGTAGAAATTGTCCATTCATCCCTGTCCTCAGAGGTATGACCTCTGTCTTCACAAAAAGGACCAGCAGCATGTCTCATCTTTCTGGGGATCGACTGTGCCATAAAAGTCTTGATTCAACCTAAGGCATGAGCATTCTGTCCAAAGCTTTTGACACTTGATCCTAAGAAGGTGGGTTAAGTTTCTTGAGAAAGTGCTGGGAGAGACTGCTGCTCATGGCAAGATCCCCTAAACTCCAAGTTGAGGAACCCTGTTTCTCTGAGTCCGACACTGATGGTTTTTCAGTCGCCTCCAGCTGTGCTGACCATACGGAGTACGTGTTGATGGGTTAGCTGAAACCAAACAGGAGCATTCTTTGGACGCCACTCTGTCAGTTTCAGCTGTCTCATGAAGAGACTGATTTGCTGGACACCAACCTTGACATTCGCTACTGTGCCGGCAGGCCAGGACAACATACCTCTCTCTCTTCTGAAAAACTGAAAGTGGAATGTTCCTCCCATCCTCCAGCCCAGAAATGATCACAGTTTGCTGGATTTTACTTCTCAGTAAACTGACCCCAGTCAAGAACCGCTTGCCCATGTTCCCGGAATCTCTCAGAGCTAACATCTTCATGAAGCAAACTACTTTCTACCCTTGTCACAGTGCGCAGCTATAAACAGTATTCAAATCTGACTGGCACCAGAAAAAAACAAAAAACTGGACTGGTTAATATTCTGCCCCTGGAGCCATCCCTGGCAGCTTGTCTGACTTTGTCGCACAACCATGGTGTGAGCAACACCACAACCCTTCCATTCAAACAATGCGGTTTTTCCACCTCTCAGATGGAACAAAATCTACTGGGCTCAAGTGACCCCCACTCACACTCTGAGCTCTGGCACCAAGCCTTAGACGTACTAGGCCAGGTGACTGGCAGAGCTTGGAGATCAGATGCCTTCAAAGAACCCTATGGTACCTCTCCTCAACGAGGACAGAATCACAGCAGATTACATCCTCTGTGTGTCCCGCTGTGCTGTGCTCTCCCTTGGCAGGGGGAATGGCATTGACAGAGGCAACGACAGCTGGCATCCTGTTAGGGACAAAGCCGTCTAACTGACTGAACCAGCGCCGACTGAAGGGCTGTTTTGGCAATCATTGGATGACATACAGGTGAAGTCTGAGCTGAGGAAAAAAGCAGACTATACTGCTGCACAGTATTATCCCCAGACAAGATGTGAGACCCAAAGCTCAGCATGAGTCCTCACAAACCAGCATTTCCACCACCTCCCCAAAAAAAAGCAGCATGCCCACAAGCTAAAGTTCAGCTTGAACAATTGCAAAATCAGGACCATCCTTGACCTGGAGGAAAAGCCCTTGTTATTTCCAGATTCACATTGTTCTCACTGCTGTCGTAAGGTGTTTGTGTGTACATCTTATGTATGTTAATCAGTATCCAGGTAACCTAGCCGCGATTGGACCATAAACCGATGAGCATGAACGGAGATTGGCCGCCTGATAAGGTGCTGCATAAAGATGAGCTGCAGAAGTGATGACGTCGGTTCCATTACTTTGCGCAGCCCAACCAGCCACACCCGACCCGCTGTTCCAAGTCAGCTAACTAGTTAGTTTGTAAATAGTTTTGTTAGAAGTTTTGTACTACTCATCATTCAATTTCACTCCTCTTTTGCTTCAGGCCACCACATAAACAAAGGAATATAATGTAACGCTGCACATAATACAAGGTGCAGGCTTCAAATGCAGGACTTTTAAACATGTGAGGGTTTCTCCTTGCATCTATTGTTCCAAGATGTAGGTTACTGAGAAACCTTTTAAAACTAAAAAAATATTTTCCCATCATTTACATGGATACACATGGAATAAATGTGGGTATTCAATCACTTAAGTCATCGTTGCTTATATAAAGGTAAGACTGGATCTTCTACTGATATTATCTGTTAGTTTTAACAGAGAAGTAATAAAAAGCCCTTCGAAAACTAAATCTAGACTTGCTCTTTTACCATACAATACCTAGCATTATAAAATGTTGTATAATAAGAATGGATAAACATATTACACATTTATCAATGTTTTAGACATGAACTGGCTGGTAATATAAAACAGTTAGGGTGAATGGTTTTATATGTGCTGTTTTGTTTAAAATAAAATCAATCTTTTTTTGTGACACCTCATCCAAAGGGAAACACCTCTTTTCTTTGGGCACACATTTTTGAACTTTTTAAAAGATCAATCAGAAAAAAGGAATGACTCCATTGAATATAAATACTGTTACCTTATAATATCGTAAATGCTTTAATGATTATTTTAAGACTGACCTGAGTAAAACTCAATATATAATAAATTAAAGGGTACAGCATTTGGATTGGTAAAAATTGTTAAAAAAAACAAAAACAATTACCACTTTGTTTAAACCAATATCTCATACAGCAAATTTATTCTGAATTTTTGTTCATTTCTTGAAAATGAATTCTAACTCCAATTTTGAGGTCAGGTAGTTCTGACAATGTTTGCAATATTAACCAATCACTACTTTACCTGCCAAAGTCCCAGAAAAGTCAGCGGCAGGTCAGTTAATCAATTTCCTGAAAACCAAAAACTCTGCTTTTGGGTTTAAAAAAAAAACAAAACAAATTCAACAGAACTGTCTACCTATTATCTTATAGAAAGTATTAAAAGATCTTTAGATGACAACAATGTAGTCAGAGAAATATTCTTAAAAACAAAACTCCCTTTGATATGGTGAATCGTGAGATTCGTTTACATAAACCTGAAAAGTCAATTTATTTCTCTTCAAAAAGTAAATAACTGCTTAGTTAATATTTAAAAAACAGAGAACATTGTGTCAAAGTTAGGTGGAGTAAGTAATGAAATCAACCTTTCAAAGCTGCAAAATGTGCGTTCCACACGGCTCTATTTAAGGACAATTGCTCTTCTGCTTTGATGTTAATAATTTATCTGAAAGTTGTAAATATGTTCAAATGTAAGCAGATGATACTGTCATATATGTAACTGCAAAGGCTCCACAACAGGTTGCAGATACAATACAAAGAAATTGTAGTCTTTACAGCGTTGATATTTTCTTTATAAATTTGATGTTCTCAGCACTGATATGAACAAATAAATACCACTATACTTCACAGTTATGCATTTAAAAAAGAGAACTCTATAAGTTGTGGTTTACATTGATCTTGAATATAAAATCAGGTTGACTTTTTAGGCCACAAGCAACTAATATCAGCCTCTCACACACTCACTCACACAGTTTTGGGAATAATTGAGTGTTTCTTGCACTCTTAGGATGCCCTGTTAAGCATTTCTGACCTAGAAAGGAGCGTCTCTTGGTGTTGAGTTCAGCAGCCACGCGGACGTTGGTGCACAGGTTCAGCATGACGAGCATTGTGCTAATCATGATGATGCTCTGCCACAGCAGCAGTGTCTCAAAGTAGTGACCAAATCTGAGAAGAAAGAAAAAAAGGGTGTTATCAGAAGAACAAAACATAGAGTCACTGCAGAAGGAAAGCCCAAGCTCTTTCAGTTCTAGTGTTGATTGTATCACAACATTAAAATTATCTGGTCTTTATCAGGTTTTTAAATGATTCAAATCTAACCTCAAGTGCAGAAAAAAAACACAAAACAGAGTCTAACATGTTTTTATCTATTAAGCAAAAATGAAGCCAAAACTGAAAAGCTGTGTGTGAAGTCCATCTATGCTGCTTCCACAGGATTTAAGATGTTCAGTAGCAGCCAGGAGCTGCTGATCAAATGTATTAATTAACTGATCATCATCTCTATAAAAGCAGGAGTTTTGGCAGTTTGCTGCTCTGAACCATATAGGTGTGTTAGCACAGTACCAAGGTGGAAAGACATTAGCAATGACCTTAGAGAAGCAACTCTAGCTGCCTAATAATCTGCGAAGGGTTATAAATTTAGAATTCATCATCCTACAAAAAGAAATATTGTTCAAAGAGGAAATCATTTAAAACAGCTACCAATCGTCCCAAGAAAAATATCCAGACCGTGCAATGCTCAAAGAAATGGCACAAAGACCCAAGCACTTCACATTCTACAGGCCTCAGTTAAAGTTCAAGACAGGACAATTAGAAAAGGACTGAACAATTACAACTTGTTTTGAAGGACTGCAGGGCTTCTCTGTAAAAACAACATGGCAGCACGACTGAGGTTTGGAAAGTTTCATCTAAATGAACCACAAGACTTCTGGAACAAAACAAGACCAAAGTACAGATGGTTACCTATAATGACCAGCAACATGTTTGACCAAAAACAAAAATCACACCAGCTGTCAGCATGGTGGTGGAGGGCTAATGGTGTGGGCTACTTGTAGTCACTGAGTCGACCATGAACTCCTCTGTAGATCAAAGGACTCTGGAGTCAAATGTGAGGACATCTACAAGATACTAAACTTAGTTTTTCCCCTTTGGCTTTGTTTTAATCTAATAAATAATGACTGTGGAATCCATTGTGTGCTTTTGTGCCCTTGAAATTAGATGTAAATCAGTTTAGAACCTGATAAAGTCCAGCTGATTTATTATCATTTTTATTATTATTAGACACCTTCTGGTCGCCTCAGTGTGATTTCTGTGATGATCATGCAAACATCACAGAACATCCCTTTAGAGGCAAACTTCTGGTAAGTCTCCACCTCCTAAAACACCCTGGTGGAGGTGATCCATGTGAGAGACGCACCTGAAGAGTATCCTCAGGATGTTGGCCACCAGCAGCACCAGGCACACGTAGGTGGAGAAGCCCTCTGCGTTCTGCGTCCGCCGGATGTCCCTGTACTGGGGGATGTAGGGCACCACCCCTCCGAACACCATGGCCCCAGCAGCCACCCACGACACCAGGGTGCTGAACACGGACACAACCTGCTCAAAAAGCTCATCTTCCATGCTCGGCTCCTGCTGTGAAGCGGTCCCGGATATAATCAGACGTTTGCCCTCCTCCGGTTCGTGGTGATGCCTTTGAGAATGTGGGAAGCGGTGGAACATCCGTGTTTCCACACACACACACAATGAAGCTGCTACTATCACGCCATCGAAATGGCAAACTGGAGAGTAACCTCACAAGTCAAGGCAAAAATAAACACAGTAATTACAGTAAAAAATAAAATAACGTTGGTATTTTTAACTTCGAAGCAGATAATGCTGTGCGCTGATTGATGTTGAGCGATCCTTGTTTGAGCCGAGGTTTAAATCATCGCAACAAATCCACGAAATTCTCAAAAATGTATCAGAAAGCCAGTCAACTTGCCAGGAAACTTAAAATAAAAGCGCATTTTTTAATCGTGTGGAAATTTTACGAGCGCCACAGAGCAGCCCGACCGGTCAGTTGTTATCTTGTGACTTTTTTCCGCACTTCCTTAAACGTCACAAACTCAAACAAAGATGTTAAACTCGAGTCAAGATGCTTCACCCGCGAACAAATCATAAATAATGCCCGCATAAAACTCTCTGTCTCTCTCTTTTTGTTTTGTTTGTAAACCAGAACTTTGTTGAAATGTATTGACAAACATGAGGGCAGTCAGGAAACATTAGTGAAGAAATGATTTCAGCCACTTGACTGAGTTATTTCAGATAATTAGATTCTTAAAGGGAAACTGTGAGTATACATCTATGAACAATCTAAATTTACCCTAAAACACTGGACATCTCCAAACATTACTGATGTTATGATAAACGTAAAGTAAATATTATCATAACATCTGAAATGAAAAGATAGATGTCCACATGAAAAAAATCAGCATGAGCTAGGTTTGTCATTTCATGAAAAAAAAGTAAAGTTAAAAAAAAAAACATTGAAGTTGTTAGAATTAGCTATAATGACTTTTTCCTAATAAAATGCAAACTGCTCGGGCAAGTTAAAACAAGAGAAAGTGGAAATCCAGGACAGACTGTTTCTCAGTCAGTCAGTGTAGGACCTGGAATGGTGAGCAATGAAGGAGGAATTTCCCTCATAAATGGGAAAAAATAAATAAAAATCTGGTTGTTTATGTTGACTGTTAGCCAGAGCTCTTAAGAAGGGGTGACTGGACACTTATTGCCAACAATGAGATTTCTCGATACATGAATTGCACAAGCACCATTGAGTCTGGGACAAGAAAGATCAAAGGCCAGTTGGAGGTATCTTCAGCTCAGCTGCCATAAAAAGTGATGCAGTTTTGAGAAAAATAGTAAACATTAGCCCTCGTTTATTCCTTAGTTAATATTTGACACCGATGTTTGACCACAACTTGTAACAAAGATATTTACGAGTTACTGGAAAATGGTTCTGCTGTACTACAGAGGACTTGAAATAGATTGTCAATGTTGTGAACTCTAATAGGTCTTTGCATTGATGGAGCATATTTCTAACTTACTTGAACAATGTAGTGGTCTTGGTGCTCCCTTTAGAATCCAGTGACTCAAAGTTCACTTGGAGTATTACTCCCTAAAGAGAGTGTTTATGTGACAAACCAGGAGGTCTTGTTCAAATTTTTCAAATGTACTTTGAACAAAGATATGCCCCCATGTTTATTGATAGTTTTGAGTGGC
>JAOXNZ010000177.1:19286451-19303256 GCA_028566095.1 Kryptolebias brasiliensis | reverse complement strand
AAACCTTTTATTTGTAAAACCCCAATTCTAAAGAAGTTGTGTAAAATCCAAAGAAAAACTGTCTGCAATGATTTTAAAATCCCATAAACCCATATTTTATTCACAATACAACATAGTAAACGCATCAAATGCTTAAACTAAGAAATTGTGTCATTTTGTTTTTTGTTAAGATATTTTTTAATTTTGATGGAAGCAACACAGTCTCAAAAAAAGTTGTTCCAGGTCCATGTTCCCCTCTGTGAAGCCTCTCCTCTTCTTTTAACAACAGTCTATAAACTTCTAGGACCTGAGGAGAGCAGCTGTTGGAGGTTTTAGGGAATGTTGTCCCATTCTTGCTGTTCAACAGTCCTGGGTCTTCATTGCTGGATTGTTTGTTTTGTGATGCGTCAAATGTTTTCACTTACTGAGAGGTCTGGACTGCAGGCAGACCAGTTCAGCACCCAGACTCTTCAACTATGAAGCCATACTGTTGTTGATGGGAGCAGATGTTCTAAAACCTGTATAAAGTTTTCTGCATTGATGGAGTCTTTCCAGATGTGTAAGCTGCCTATGCCACAGGCACTAATGCATCGCTATACCGTCAGAGGCAGGCCTTTGAACTGTGCGCTAATAACAGGCCAGGAGTTTCAAATTTTGATATGTGACCACAGAACGGTTTTCCACTTTGCCTCAGTTCATTTTAAATGAGTTTTGGCCCAGAGAAAATGGCAGACATTCTGCATGGTGTTCACATATGGCTTCTTCTTTGCATGATAGAACTTTTACCTGCATTTGTGGATAGCAGGATGAACTGTGTTTACAGACAGTGACTTGTGGAAGTGTTCCTGAGCCCATGCAGTGATGTCCAGAACAAAATTAGACCTGTTTTTGATCCAGCACCGCCTGAGGGCCTAACGATCACAGGCATCCAGTACTGACTGCCGTTTACACTTTGAAAGATGTTTCTATTCTGAAGTATGCCTGAGCTCCAAAGGGCTAGGTTTTCTCACTTGTTTCCCCAAAATCCCATTGTTGTCTGTAGGGACTTCCTTTTCAGTGTTTTTGTTAATTTTGTGTATACTGTTCAATGTACCGCTACCAAAGTCATAGCACACCATTCCCAATCAAGTTTCACAGTCAAAAGTAAGTTGAGTTACACAACAATAAATTATGAATCAAGTTTCAGTTCCGTACTGCTAACAAGTAAGGCTAGAATTTTTTTAAGAACCTAAGCATTCATGCCCTGTTACTTTTCATGCTAAATATTTAAACTAACATCATCTTATGATAACAAGAGACAGAGTTATAGCTGTTTTGGACAAACCTTGAAAATTGCAGATGTACATGTAACAAGTTCTTTCTCAAGGTTTTGTTCATGTGACATTTTGCGAACAAAACTGACTCCAATAGTTAGAGGCAAAGTTTTAAAAACAGATCTTGAACGATCAGTTAGGCCAAAGTATAAATTGGGGATGAACTTCTGTCCAGTGGTTCATAAAATATTTTGCTAACAACACAGACTCACACACGGGCAAAAACTTTATCGCCTGTTTGCTTTCAGCAGTGGGCGATAAGTCCACAGCTCTTGGCTTGAAGCAAATCTACAATTACTTATTCTAACTTTTTATACTGATTGGTATCTTGGTTTTGAATACCTCCCCCCATCAAACCCTTAAATTAGTCAGCCGTTTGGTCATGTTTTGTTGACAGAAGGACAGTCAGCTGAATGGTGGTTTGGCAATAAGCCTGTAAGCCAGTTAGTAAGCCTGCTGATTTGATGAAGTGCTACAGTAACTATTCAGCATGTTTATCATTCACATATAAAAAAAATCACAGTAAATGTTTTCCTGTATTTTCTTTCTTTACCCCTCCTCCCCCACACAAACATACTGTACTTGACAGATTCACAGATGACAGAGCTGGTATTGAACTAGTATCCTATTGATTCTTCCCCCATCACGTCCATTGAACTTTTTCCACTTTGAACAGACAACACAAAAACTGCTCTACTGTCACTTGCTTTGTGTGAGAGGCTCAGCTTCTAATGTTGTTTCGACTTTATTCCAACTTTTGCCAGCTCATCATCTCTCAGAGACAGCAACACATTTCGCCCCTATGGGAAAGCCACAGTTCATGAGCCTCAGCACAATGACAATGAGCTCAGCCTCATGTTATTCTTGTGCAGTTCAGCGAGTGCACAGTGTTTAGACTGTATTGTGACTTCAGGTGAGATATTTTATTGTTTTATTCACATTTTTGGAATTTATATTTAGGTACTACAGTAGCAAAACAAGAGCAGACTGTTCAGATATTTGACAACATAGGTTTTGGCCATAATCATGAAAAAAGTAGATTTGCAGGTAGATTGTACATTTCTTCCTAAAATGGTCCACTATTTGAGCACAAAAAGTCATTTTTTCTACATCTCCTATTATTAAAACCAGGTGACATCAACAGATAACTAACCATCCACAAAAAGGGGCATCTGTGTAGAGAGAGTAAAAAAAAAATTAGGAATCTATATTTGTCTTTAAACTTGTGAGAAAATCATTAAACTATTTAAAGATAATACGATTTAAATGGCGTGGCATATATATACCTCTACAGTGCAGGATATTATTAATTGGCACAAGGTATCTTAAAGAATTTTACTGCAAAAAGGACAAAAATGCAAGCATATGGTGGACACTAGTGACATGTGATCCCTCTGTCGACACAGAACCATCATTCATTAAACAGCTGATAGAACCACGTTGTCAAAAAAAATACTTTGGGAAACCTTTGTAAAGCAGTACAAAGTAGTTCTACCTTAACAATCGTCTTTAAAACATAAAGAAAAACATGGATTCAAACATTTCAGGAGTAGAAGGCTGTTTAGAAAAAGTAGATTGTCTAAAAATAGTCTTTAGAGGGATCTGAAAACTTGCTAAATATAGCGACAAAGTCTCTAAATTGGCGACACTGCTTGCGCCCGGACCCACCCTGCTCTGCTCTGATTAGATAAAACTTTGGCTCTGGTTGGCTTATTCAATGTATGTTTATTTTATTATTTGTGCTAGTTTTATGTATTATTGTTATTGACTTTGAAGTACTGCTTTGCCCTTGTTGTATGGCAGCTTTGTCTCCTCTTCTAAGACAAATTTCTCCCATTGGAGACAAATAAACTCTTATCTAAATTATCTTATCTTATTTGTTGAAAGCAGCATCAGTTTAATCCCTGTATCATACGATTTGATGGCTTTAACAGGACCACAACAAAAAACAAGTTTTTTTTTTCCCTTCTCATTTTTACAAATGGCGGAATTTTAATCCCTGTGAGGAAGAAAATCACCATTTATTGTGAATGAAATTACATTTTGCAACTGAAATGTAAAATGTTTATCAATCCCTTTGTCTGAAGATCCATCCAAAGGTTAGCGATGAGTCCACAGCTACACAGGCGAGCTTGTTAATGATCTGAAGGCAGCTGGGCTCACAGTCACCAAGAACACCATTGGCAACATTTGCTTGCAGCGCCTGCATAGTTCCTCTGCTCAAGAAGGCACTTCGGAGAATACTTGAGAAAAAGTGTTGTGATCACATAGGACCAAAATTAAGCTCTTTGTGTTTAAAAGAAGAGAAATGCTGAGTATGGCACAAAGAATCTCATCCCTACATTATGGTTTAGGACTGTTTCTCTGCTAAGGGTATAGGACAACCTCAGGCAAATTGGACGGGGTGATATACTATAAAATCCTAGACAAAATCCTTCTTTCAGCCCAGAATACCAAAGATTGGTTATAGACTGGTCTTTTAGGAATGACAGTGACTCTAAACATACAACAACAAAGACAACAAAGGAGTAGCTCAAGAAGAAGCACATTAATGTCATGAAGAGATCTAGCCGGTCTCCAGACTTCAGACCTGTAGAACATCTGTGGACAGAGGTGAAGCTTTGAGCTGCCACACAGCAGCCAAGAAACCTGAAGAATTTAGAGAGTTTTTGTGAAAATAAGTGGACCAAAATCCCTCCAGAGATGTGTGCAAACCTGGTGGCCAACTACATAAAAACATCTTACATAAACTCTTAGCTTGAAGCAAATTCACAATTGCTATCTTGGATTTACTATACTCATTGGTATATTGTTTTTTTTAATAAACTCCTGTGTTGGTGCTTGACAAAAAACGTTTTTCCACCAAATATTAAGTCATGACCTGAAAATCAGTTTGTAACTTTTATGTAATGTTTTTTTTCTGGACTTTTGAGTGATATTGTGTGTCTCTATCAAAATGAAGCTACCATAAAAATTCAAGATTGTTCAACTCTTTGTGGTGAAAGTCTGCAAGCTGACATAATCAGCAGCGAATCAAAAAATTATTTCCTCAAATAAAAAACGCAACTAGACAAAACAAAGTTTATTGTGTTCATACGACTGTTAGTTAAATCAAAAATACCTCATCCACATGAATAATAAGCCCTTCACACAGGCTGGATTGTGACAAATTTGGAAAACCTTTTTTAGTGTGAAGTCAATTATGGCACAGCTACACTCTTAGTACTAGCCAAATAGTTTTTCCTATTTTCTGTGTTCTCAAGACAATGTCATCTTTTGGACTGTGTCAGGATACAGCTGCAAGATCAGACCATACTAGCACAAAGCTATCATCATGAGTATCATGTCTGTGATAAGTTCTTTCCATGATCTTGTCACAATCATACTTGTAGTCTAGGCTTGCGGCCAGTGTAGCCAGTTCTGCTTCAAATTCCAGGTGATCAAGCCATGCACTGGATATGGTATTGTCATGCTCGACCCAGGACCCCAATACACTGCCGCCAAGATGATAAACCTCCACAGCCTTGCTATGGAAGATTTGTCCACGCTCACAGTTATTGTGGACCTATCATGCTTTTATCACATGTGATGGAGAACCCACTTCACAGAGACCCTGCACAGATCAAGCAGCTCACTCAGTCAGGCAGATTTATTTCAGGCTGGTCTGACAAACACAGACACAGCAACTCATATAGAGTGCCCCGCACATGTACAACTCCAATTAGACTTAGTGTTTACTATCAGTCTCGACAGCTTGAATGAATATGCACTAAGGCCCCTCCAGACTCAATAAAACACGTCTTACTTTAGTGAATGTCCGTACTTATCTGCCGGCCACTTTGTTTCTTGTTCCCTGATTCCATCTTCATCAGTATCACCTTTTCAGCCAGCCTCTCCCTGGTCTGTTTATCTCCTTCAGAGGCTCAAAGTCAAATTAAACAATTGTCCTACTTGTATTTTTCCTAAACACACAACCACATTATTGTGTTTCAGTAAGACATCGGTGTGTTTATGTATGTATGTGTGTGTGTAGGACCACTGGTTTGTTGCCGAACAAATACGTCCTTTTTGTCCGCTGGTTAAAGCTGGATTTGTGTGTGTTGACATGAACAGAATGTCAAAGATGTACGTCATTGCACACAGCAGCAGCATGCGGTCAAGCCAATTGATGACTTTGGTGGGTGGAGCAGCCACAGTTAAGGGATCTACATCCATTTGATAAAATAAGGCACATTTATAGCTACAACCCATTATGGGGTTTCATTGAAATTGATTCTTATATAGTATTTTAAGGTGAAGCTATTAATAAGTATGAAAGTTAGGGGGATTTGGGGAACTATTTTTTAGTATTTGCTCCACTAACAATGAATTAAAGTTTAATTTCTCACAAATGGAGGCTTGAAACAAAGTTACAACCCTGTTACATGTGTTTGTAAATGTGTGTGAGTGCCTCTTAGAGTCCAGCTCAAACGAACTTTTGCCACAATTTGGCATGCTCATTGTGCTCGCTTGCTCATGTGATCTGCGATTTACAGAGTGACTAAAGAAGATAATGACAGTGATTCTATCCATTATTAAACCTTCATTTTAATTATGTGGTGCTTCATGCAGAAAGTCAAACCTATTTAAGAGTTTAGGAGTGATTGTATGAATATATTTTATTAGTTGTTCCTTAAACACGTTTCTTACATGAGAAAATGTATCTACATGGTTGCCCTTACAATACGACCACATAAAGTTCTTTCCTATTCTTACCCTTTATTGCTCTTCCCTTGAGTCAGTGTTTCCCCTGTAGTGTTTTGTGCTTTGAACAGGAATGCAGCAGCCAAAATCCTGTCACAAATTGCAATGATCTGAGGTTTAGTTGCCTCTATCCACATGACTCACACACTAAAAAACAGGATGATAATTCAGCCACCAAACTGCCCCCATGCCATTAGAAGTTGTGACTGTTTTGCTGCGCGCTGTCAGCTTTGTCCTGGTGTCAGAGTGTGAAAGCTGTCTGAGTCGGGGATGACGTCATCAAGGCACTGCAGTGGCCGTCAGCACGTGAAGTATGTGTGGCAATGGTGGGTAATGGAGCATTTTATGGGCCAAAAAAACTGCAGTGATGACATCAGGGCTCTTACTAACACAATGTAAGTGTTGAGGTTATTATTGAAACGGTGTCTTATGCAGATTTGCAGCTTTTGAGTTACTTCACGACTTTCACTTGCTGTTTTTTCACACTTGGATGTGTGTGATATTGTGAGACTACTTAGTCAAATTACCTAAACTTACTGGAAGAACTTATTTAGTAAAGTTTATACAGCTTATTTATTTTAGTTATCGCAAAATACTATAGACTTTCTTCGCATGCATCTGTTTGCAGCTAATTACTTGTTCTCACCCAGCCTCAGGAGATCTGTGCAGTTCAGTGACACAGGTGCTCCACTGTTCTTTGTCTAGCACCTCCTCACCTGTTTACTAATCTAGCCTCCTTTCCTCCCTGTCTTCCCTCCCAGAGAGGTGTAGAGTCATGGGGAAACACAACAGCAAGCTGGCCCCGGAGGTCCTGGATGACCTGACCAAAAACACAGAATTCAACGAGGCGGAACTGAAGCAGTGGTACAAAGGCTTCCTCAAAGACTGTCCCTCTGGCATTCTTAACCTGGAGGAGTTTCAGCAACTCTACATCAAGGTGAGAGAGGAAGGAGGGCAGGGGTGAGAGGCGATATGAGGCCGTGGAGGAGGAAAATATGGGGCAGATTATAAATTGAATGGGTTTTCTTTTAAGCCATTTCAAGTATATTGTCATTTTCCTATGTAATAAAAAGTTATTACCTAGAAGTAGTTTCATAATTGTGTGTTTTAAAATATAAGTATTGGCAGAAATTTATGCCATCAGAAACAGAATTTGAATTGCTCAAACTGAATCTGTATTTGCGTAATTTGAAATTAAAACCATTGGTTTGAAAATGAATTTCACTAATTTGAAACTGAATTAATTTGCTTTGAAACTGTATTTCGTTGTATTTAAAATTCAGTTTGACTGCTTTCATTTTCAGTTTTATAATTCAGTTTCAATTCCAAAATTCTGTTTTTTGTGCCAAATATTGGGTCCTTGAGAAAGCCACGGAGTAATCGAACGCAGATTGACAGATTTACGTTTCACGTCAGTGAGACTTCCTTTAAGGAAATGTAGGCATGGGGTTCAGTCCACAGACATTATATATGTATATATGTTTGTGGTTCAGTCTCAAACACAGACATAAATATGTAGATGCCGCATTATGTGCTGGAGTGCATCCTGCGTTGACGCCATATTAGATTGGTCTTTCCTCACCCTAAGAGCCAACAGGAGTAAACATAGAGCGAGCAGCTATGACCGTATTTTGTTCAGCCTATGGTTGCAATAACCGGTGCAGTATTGAAAATAGATCACGTGGGATTATCTTTCACAAGTAAGATTGCTGGTGTAGATTCTCAGTCATTCCAGGACATGGTAAATCCAAAAAAAGGTTAAAAACAAAAACCACTGGACTTCTATTCTGTAGTTGAAGATGTTTCGCTTCTCATTGGATGAGAAGATTGAATAATAGTTTTGGTTATTTGACCATTTATAATATTATGTCATCGTAGCTAATGTTATTTGGCAAACAACAAAATGCTAACAGGAGGAACTGGTACTCTCTCTATTATTAGCTCTTACTGTTTTTTTTTCTTCACATTTTGAAGGTTTCCCAGTAACACAGATTTAAGGAGGTAATGGGAAGTTGCAGTAAGAAGGGAGGGTTTTGTTGCTACAGAGTTGTCTCAGCTCTGTAGGGAACATTTCAAGCCAGAGGACTTTGACAGGACCGGCTTAGAGATGCTGTGACCCCATCTGTCTTCAACTTCCCATCTCATCTCCAAAAAGGAGGTGTTTTTTTTTTACTGTACATGCTAACAGAAATGTCTATGATTCATATGTAAAACTAAAGTTAATATCATACTTTGCTAAACATGTTTTTATCGTTAGTTCTTTCTGCATGTTTAGGAAATAGTGATGTGTTTTGTATTACAATAAACTGTAGAATACTAACATCTTTTCAAGTTGTTTTTAGGTATTATGTGCAGGGGTGGAAATTAAAAATTTAATTTTTTACCAGCCACTCTAACATTTTACCAAAAAATAATAGTTTTATATGTATAAGCGGGTGTTGATTAGTGTTCACATGTTTGTCTTGTTTGAAACTATTGTAAATCTGAGGACCTCATAGCAAAACGATTATCCAAATAATGTTTATCTAGCTGGTTTATGGTCTCTATTAACGCCGCTCCTTGTTACAGCTCCTGTAGTCTGGGAAAAGGTATATTTGTATTTCTTCCAAATCTTTTATTTAGTCAGACAACTACACCAGAAGATGGTGTTAAAACTTATCCTGAAGTATAATGTAGGGTCAGTGGTTCTCAAATGTTTCATAGAAGTCCTACTTCAAAAAATACTAAGGTCTCCAATTACCACCAACATGACACCACACAACTTGTAAGTTTGTATTACTAGTTTCTTAAGCTTGTGCTGTACTTTTAAATAGATTGTGTGCCTGACATAAAAAAGCAAACTGACCAATCTACCTGAATGACTAATCTGTAAACCAGATCCATTTTTAATCCAAACCGTAACCCTTCAACAAACCCGGCTGACTCAGGAGCACACAATCCTTGGCTGGGCCTTCCTTCTGTGAAGGCGTGTAGCAGTAATGGCCAAAACAATCAATGAACCTGAGGCTCACTGCTGAGGATCTGTCTAAAAGACTAATAACAAACCTAAAGACAGTTTGATTGCTAAATAAATCAAATAATCTTAATAATCTTCTGATTTTAACTCATGGGATAAATCCATGAGATGGGATCTTGATTGAAGTGGAGTTATATAATTAAACTGAACTGAACTGAAACTGACTAGTCTTTTTCTAAACTCAATTTGTTAAACAGAGATATCAGTAACCATTATTGCAGACCTTTTACAGTTGTGCCTGATAATAAATAAATAAACCAACAAAATCACAACACAACTCACTTAAGTACTTTTATTAAAACCCAAATTTGTCAACATAGAAACTGCAGCTGACTTTTACCTGTAACAGTAGATGCATACAGTGACATACTGTTCTGCTGTTATGGTAATGTTATTGGATTATTATCAGTAGCATGACATGAAGCCATGAGCATACCTGCAGTGGTCTGCTGAAAGTTGAAATAAAAATATTGCACTATTTGTGTCTCTAAGACCTTAAAGGTTTTTATCTCCAATTTCAGAAAGTTCCAGAAAGTGAATTCAGGTATAAGGGGAAACATATACAATTAAAGTGAACACATTTTTTGGGGTCTATTTGTATTGTTTGAATTTTTCAAAGGTTTAAAAGGAAGGCGTAGTTGTATAACTGAGACTTTGACGTGTACATCCCTGATGTTACTTTTTCCTGTTTTTCACTCTTCAGTTTTTCCCCTATGGTGATGCCTCCAAGTTCGCTCAGCACGCATTTCGGACGTTCGACAAGAACGGCGATGGGACCATCGACTTCAGGGAGTTCATCTGCGCCCTGTCCATCACCTCCAGGGGGAGCTTTGAGCAGAAACTCAACTGGGCCTTCAACATGTATGATCTGGATGGAGATGGAAAAATCACACGTGTGGAGATGCTGGAGATCATTGAGGTGAGTGTTTGTTTGGGATGTGAAAAGAAATGCGATTGCACAATTTAGATGCACCTAAAAATAGTTGTCTTTACCTGTGCTGCAGGCCATATACAAGATGGTCGGCACTGTGATCATGATGCGTATGAACGAGGATGGGCTGACCCCTCAGCAGCGTGTCGATAAGATCTTCTCCAAGATGGACAAGGACCACAACGACGAAATCAGCTTGGAGGAGTTTAAAGAGGCCGCGAAGTCTGACCCTTCTATTGTCTTACTGCTGCAGTGTGACATGCAGAAGTAGGGGGGGACGGAGGGAAAACAGGGGGGTGGGCTAGGAGAGCTGAACTGAAACTAGGGAAGGGAGGCTGAGAGAACAGCGTGATGGGAGAAGAAAGGGAGGGATGCAGCTAGTTGGAGGAGGAGAGCAGCACTGATGAATGGAAATGAGACAGGTTTGCAATGTGGTTGGTTGACGCCATTTCTTTTTCAGGCCATCCTACTGCATGGCCCTCTGCTGCTTTGACTGCTTGACAAATGTAGTCGTGGAAAATGGAATTCCTTCTTGTTCTGCTTGGCACAGATCACAGTAATGTGGTGCCACTCATACAAGCATGTGGGATTTAAAGGCTGCAGGGTGACTAAAGTGTAAAAATCAGCTATTTTATTGCAATGACCACCATTTCTTTCATATATTATTGGTGTCTAATCGGATGTCAGAGTGAATTCTACTTCCAGTACATCCCCTAGTGGGAAAACAGGAATGGCATTAAACAAATTAAAAGCCACTTGTTTGGCCCTTATGGCTCATTAAGATTGTCAGGAAATACACAAATCTTACACTGTTAAAGAGAAAGATCTGCAAATGAAAACTAGTATTAACTGTCTGCTATATGTGTGTGTGTGCATTTGGTAGGTTAGGATAAAAATACACTACCTCACGTAGCTATATCACACTTCCCTGGCTTGATCCATTGGCTCCTCTACAGTCAAATTCACAACCAGTTACATGAAGCATTCTGTGGTAGATTACGCCTCATGTCCACCAGCTTAAAGCTCCAAACACCAAGCAGGCAGTTGATGAAAAGTCTCAGGCGGCTGCCTGCAGCAGCCTGGCGAGGCATACTGATGTGCTGCTCAGTGACTTCTAGCTGTGCCTAAAGCTGTGATAACAAAACCACTGTTTAGTCAAAATGATAACAAAGGTCTTATAATCAGGTAAAAGTCTGAGCTGTGTTCAGCAGGTGAACATTCTCCCCTCATAGCTCTTGTTTTGAATCATGACAACTAACAGCTACTTAAGCCTGTTAGTCGCTTTACATAATTAGGCCTGAGCAACCGAAGGCATTGCAAAGGGCCTACGGAAATGTAAGACTTTATTCTTTTTCCATCTCGTGCATAATTAGTTGCTTTTGTGGAGGCTTAAACATGCTTGAATAGTCACTAAAATCTGCACAAATGTCAAACATGGTGAAAAGTTTTGTATTTCAAAGAATTTTAAAAAGCACAGAAATGCACAGAAATGAGTGTAAAAATTTTACAGTCCAGGATCTACAAAGAAAACCACTTAGTGGCCTAAACCGAACATGAAGTATGCCACATGCTGTATTTTAAGAAACTCCTCTTAGAAATTTTAACGCATTGACTTTAAACTTGGTCAGTCTACTCCTAAGACATTCAATTAAAAGTTATAAAAAACTGGAGTTTTCATCACAGGCAGTGGGTGTGGTTAGACTTCAAAATTTGACTGTCTCCATAAGATATAAATTGTTATAACTCCAACATAAATCATCTGATCTGCCCCAAAATGCACGTTTGATCACAGTCAAGTCCTCAACACATCTACATTTCCTTATTCTGCCATCACCTTACCTCCACCCACTGAGAACAGGAAGTTGCATGTCTTCCCTCTCTTGGCCCTGGGTGTACTTGTCTGTGGATGAACAGGCGGTGGTGGCGGTGTGGGTCTGGCTGGAGACTGTTCTAGGGACCGGTGTACAGAGCTGTCCATGCTGGTCATGCTGGTGGTCAAGGATTAATATTGCCCTGAAAGTATTTTCGTCCACAAATCATGTGGCCGTGACACAATAGATCAACAGCGCCTCCTAGAGAACCAAAGAAAATTGAACTCTACCCTTTGCTTTTATAGAGGTTTGAGAAAATATGTACACATGTACACCTCCTAAATAACAGTTTAAATCTAAACCATTTTGGCCTAAAGGTGCCATTTTGTAAATGCATAATATATTTAAACAAACTCCCCCAAGAGAGTTTGATTTATCCAGTTGAAAGTCACTCAGTTTAATCTTAAGAGATCTGCAATAAAGTGATTAAAACTTAAAGTCTCAGTCAAATGATGTGAGTTTGACTTGACCTCACATTTTGAGATTTTGCTGCAAAAATAAGGAGTCCTTTAAATTCTCATTATTTAAGAACATGCATATAGTGCCTTAAATACAATATCCTGTACAGTATTCTCTCCTCACCAAACCTTTGCCCCCAAACTGGAAGTGGCTTTAAATCCCAGAGGCACTGTTCGAGCTAACTCACATTTCCTATGTTTGATATGAGTCCTGACCTGAATGTACCTGCATGTCAAAATAAAGGTTCCTTAATACCATTATCTAGTGTCCCCAAACACATCCCAGAAGGACCAATGTGTGAATTTGTGGAATTTCAGGTCCTAAAAGTAACAAAAACAGGTTTAAATTATTACCTTGCTTAACAGATTTGTTGATGATCTCCAAATAAAAACACATGCACACATGTACATGTGTGTACTGCACAACTGACTATTTAATGTACAATATATTGTTCACACCAAGCCTTGACTACCTGACATGAAATGGCTCTACCTCCCCAACACATTGTCTAACCTGACCCAAATTTGTCACGCTTGATGAGTCCTGGCCTGAATGCACTTTTACGTCATAAGGAACGCGCATATACACGTTCCACATGAATCTGATGTGAAAGCATGGAGGCGACAGTACTCGCGGTCCTTCACCATAATACAGGCCAGAGCACTGCCGAGGTGGGAGGGTTGTTTATTTTTGCATGGAGCTTTAATTATACATTAGTTCTGATCCTTACGACTTTTCGTAATTGTAGTACAAACAGTTGGTGCTACATGTGATGTTTTTTTATTCAGTATTTTCCTTTTTGTATATTTCAATCTCGAAACACCATATTTTGCTTTTGTGCTCATACTTTTCTCTTATTTTCGACGTTTTAATGATTGTTCAGTTTCATGTCTATGTGCAGACAAAGTATCTAAGTGTACAAAAGACTTACAAAATTATCAAACTCTGCTAGCTTTAAAAATCTTATCAACATAAAACCTGGTCTTTCTTTTGTAAAACACCTTTTATTTGAGCAAAAGGAGGAGCCACCAGAACTTGGAAGGTGGATATTCATGGCAGTAATTATAGCTCTTATTACAGAATGGTATTTCTAAGAAAGGCCAAACCTGCCTCCACAATTCACTGTTGTTTCGCCTGAAAAAGCTGTCTCTTCTCTTCTTCTTCCTCCATCCTGCCGCCCCCCTTTTTGTTTCCTTCCTCCCTAAATGTCAGAGAGGAAGCGCTTTGATAATTTGCAGAGGGAGAGGAACTTTGCTGAACTCAGCTCAGATCTAAAATCGATGAGAAATGGAGCAAAAGGCTAAAGAGGAAGCTCAGGTGGTGGGCGAGGCCTAATGAAAGCAGTTAACTGTAAGGTGTAATTACGTCTGTGCTTGAAGTTGTCAGAAATGATAACTATCGAGAGGTTAGAATTAAATATTTTACCTAAGTTTCTAGCAGCTAGGATGATCATAGTTTGTAAAATTGTCAAGATTAGAATCGAGAGCAGCAAAATAATTTAAAAGACCAAACAGTAAGACCTTTAGCTTATTGTATTTCAGAAAACAATAGAGCCATCCAGGATTTATTACTCGTAATATAAGCTAAGAAATTAGCAAGGCTTCTAGGATTTGTGGGTTTAACTGGCATGTACAACTGAGTGTAAAATCTCAAATGTAATATAAACTAGCTGATAAAAAAATGTACATGTAGAACAGAAGGGAACCTATGGCTGACCCCTGTGGTATCCCAAATCTCAGCTAAGCTGCTGAGAAGAGGTAAAGCTACAAAGAATTACAAAATAGTTCTGTTGGAGACATAATAGCATAACAAACTAAGAGCCAAGTCCTTAACCCAGGTGTCCATATGATGGAGGAAGGTGCTACATTGGTGTCCAGAGGAAACACCTCTGTAGCTCTTTCTGTCTGACTTTAGTCTTTGTGTTATGTGTTAACTAACCCAGCTAGCTCCTGGCTTTAAATACATTTTTACTGTGTTGTGCAGACATATGTTAGTTTTTCCATCTAATAGCCTGATTCTTAAACTGTTATAAACCATCAGCTACTTTATTTCTTACAGTAGAAATGGATTCAGTCCTAAGAGTTACTGGTAGTAGGTCAAACCAGAAAGTTTATAAATTTTGACAGATGCCCATGCTGTTACTGCCCAAACTGCCTAAAACCCAACAGTAATTTCAAATTTAGCTTTGTAATAATCTTAGCTGACAAAATGCAGACACTTTAAAGTATAAACTGTATAGGAAGTTTCTGAGAACCAAGGTCAAAAGAAATGTTAAAGCTGCTGCCAGTGACATTAGGGTTGTCATGACAGTGACAGTGTCTGTCACTCCCTGACAGCACTCCTAATAGGACGGGCAGAAACACAGAGTAGAAAGTAAGCCTCAAACAAGCAGTCACTATGCAAAAATTACAGGTCATTAAAACAAAAGATTTTAAACCTTAAGTGGCAGAATCATCTTAAAAGTCATCAAGCTTAAACTGCGATTGTTTAAAAACTATTAAAGATATCAAAATGTGAGGTCAGTCATGTAAAATCCAATGTTCCACAACCCATTTAAACTTTGGATGAATACTTGGTTTGCCAAATCTCGTTGTTGTCTATGAGAACATTTTTCAATTTCTTTTCCAAATTTTGTTTACACCAGACAATATCCTGCTACCAAAAGCCATAGCACACTGTTGCTGATCAATTAATGTATTTTTTCAAAGAAATCTGACTAAAACAGAGGATTAACAGCTGAATAAGTAATAAGGGTACTTTAATGCTTATGCATCATCACCCTTAATAATGTCATAGTCTGACTTTTCATCTGACTCCATTGATGATGGTTTTTAACCAGTACTGAATGTTGAGTCAGACGTCAGCTAAACTAATTATGAAATACCAGCAGCCTTTTAGACCATTTAATCTCCTTTTCTTTTCAAGGACAACAAATGTTTGGTTTTTGAATTCATTAAAGTCGAACCAAGAAAGCACCTTCCCCTTCAGCATTTATGTAATCCCTGAAGGAAAAGTTGTCCCTGCAGATGCTCCCAGTCTCAGTTAACCTGAGACCTTTTCTTCTATGCCCTCCATCTTGCCTTGGGGAGTGCACATGACTGAAGCAGACAGTCATGCTTTTACTTGGAAATCATTTGTCACTTTTGCACAAAGCTTTCTTCTTTTGAGTGAATGATGCCTCTCTCCTCCTCCACTGAAGACTCTCTCTCCCTAAAAGTTCAGAAAGAGCCTCCTGAGTGTGTTAATGTAATAAACCTACATGTACATTACAACACGACTTTAATCGTATTTATGAATATATACAACAGTACGATGTAAATGTCCTACCAGTGTGTGTGAGAGTGTGTGTGTGATTGTGAGTAGTGGTAAAAGCTCAGTGTGTGTGGTTCTGTGTTTTGTATTTGTATCATTTGTGTAACAAGAGATGCCTCAGTTTAGCTTAACTTTGTAAAAACGTGTGTAAATCTTTTGGAAGCACTGAGTATTATTACCCTGTTTTTCTTTTGTTTCGGTGATTTACATTATTGTGCTGTCTCCAACACGGAACAAGTTGTTTTGTTTGCTTGCTGTCATGGCTCGACAGGTAATACTTGTATCTGGAGGTTAGTTTCACCAAATGGCAGAGCTGGCAGGTCATTAATCAGCCTGTGATGTGAGCAGAGGAGTGTCCTGTGTCACACTGTCACCCAGTGGTAAGGAAGGATATCACGCCTGCGAACAACTAAACGGCTCTAGTTTCCCCCTTGCTGCCGTGTAATGAACGGGCCTGCAGATCAAAGTCACACAATGCAGACGTTTTTCTTATCATTTTCTGCAGTTGTGGTTTTCTCCAAACAATCTGACAATAGTGTGAAAATTCCACTTTTTGTTTACTTTCTTTTCCCTTTGCTGATTCTCAAGAGGCACAAATGCAGACTTCCACTTTTGAAACAAATGAAAAACACAAACCCTTGTCTGAAAAGACAAAAAAATCTAATCATGGTTCCCATTTTTTGTCATCTACATAAGTTACTGATTGATTTATCGTAACCCTTAATTTAATTGGAAAATGCAACAAACATTCACACGACCTCTGACCCAACCATGAGTGCGTCCACAGCTGCCTCATCTTTCTCTCTTTTCCAAAAATAATAATTAGAGCATCAAGTTCAAGGCTTAATGTCTTTGTCAGATCTCTGTGACTTACTCTTATTTGTGCAGAGTGACACTGGTCACTATCAAGGTTTGAGAATCTCAAGCTTGCACAGTGTGGCTGGTTGTACTGGTTGCTTATGACAGCAGAAAACCACACAGCAGACACTGAGTAGGTTTAAGCTCCTAGTTCTGCTTGGCTCCAGGCCTCTTTGTATTTAATCCAATTTGAACTTCTGCAGCTTCCGTCACCTCATTTTTAGGAGAGTACGGGAAGAAGCCGTCTGCCATCGGTCTCTTCGGACTCGCCTTGGCATTGCTTCATGCCCACCTTCGCTGTTGCCACAACAGAGATGATTTAA
>JAOXNZ010000177.1:19246319-19261207 GCA_028566095.1 Kryptolebias brasiliensis | reverse complement strand
TGTAGCTGAAGACGTTTTGCTTCTCATCCAAGGAGCTTTTCTCAATTCAAAAACAACAGTTTAAACCGGTTTTAAATGGGAAACAAGGAGGGTTTGGTTTAAAGGGGTGTTTGGGTTAAAATGGGGATAAATAGAAGAACCGTCCATTTCCTTGTCACCCCAAACCTTTTCTTCCATGTGTCATCATTTCCCGAGGTCATTATTGATTTTGAAATCTTCTTTCAGTCAGTTTTTCTTTATCACTTTGTTCTCTATCTCACTCCTGCTGTTTGTCCTTTCAGCCAAAGCCAGAGAACGCAGTCACAATTGCCGTTTCTTCTCGGGTCTTGTTCCGGACCGAGCGGGAGCAGAAGGTATTTGAGCAGAAAGGAGTGGAGGAATATCTCAGATTCCAAATTGAGCACGAGAACGAACCTTTTGCACCTGGACCTGCTTTCCCCTTTGTGAAGGTTAAACTGACACAAACACATGTTCTTTTTTGCCTGGTGGTGTGTGAATTGAGCTTCCTCTCAGCTGACTGTCGCTACATCCTCACAGGCTCTGGAGGCAGTCAACACTCGTCTGCGGGACCTTTACCCACAAAGTGAAGAACTGTTCGACATCGTCTTGGTTACATACAACCACGCGCATGTAGGGATCCGGCTCATCAACACCATCAATCATCACAGTAAGTCCCCCAAGAATCACATCACGCTGTGTTTGAAAAACTCTGGCTTTGATGACCCTCTGTGTCAAAACAGCAGACAGGGTTGTGATAGCTTCAGATTGAAGTGGAAGCACACTGATGGGTTAATAATACACATTTCAAGCATCCACATTGACACCTGCTCATTAGTCTTCCAAGCTTAATATCTCACTCTACTTGTTGCCTCCTCTTCAAGCCATTTATGCCAAAAGCTGAGCTGAAAACTGATTCTGTCAGCTCTCTCTTTTATGCAGCTGCTTCTCTCTTCAAACTAAACCTGTTTTTCTTCTGGCAACAAACTGTGACTAACATTATCAAAGGATTCTGAGGGATTCAAACTCGTTTGGAAGTCTTCAGATTCAGATTTTAGGGACCTTTTTCACACATGAGCTACAGACAGTGTCATACTTTGAAACACATACTAGATGACAAGAAAATAGGTCACTTTAGTGTCATGGCAAGGACCCAAATGCAGGTTAGCACACAAGAGGCTGCGAATGAGGAACAACAAACACAAAGTGCTACAGAGGCAGGAAGTCCAACAAAACAGACACCCGAAGACACAAAGCTGACAGCAAAAAAAAACATGAAACTTGGCAAAGAGAAAAACCACCCAACCACAAATAATGATACGGATCTGACAACAAGACCCTGCCAAGACCGTGAATCAACCTTTTTAATTAGTGCTGATATCCTAGTCTCTGCTCTCTGGCATTTTTCCATGATTTACAGACTTTTTATATAATTTTCAGTTGTTTGTGTGTCATATAAATTAATTTAGGAGGACTAAACTGCTTGAACTTATTTTAGCCTGACATATTCAGGTCAAAATGAGGGCTTCGATTGGCCTCAGTGTTGCCACTATTGCTCAGTGGGAAGATGGATTAGTTGGTAATACTTATACAAATCAAAGAGGAACATTAACAAGGAATAACTAAATATTCTTCCTCTAATCATGTGGCCAAGTGGTCTAACAATGCAGGAAATTTATTTCATATTACAGTATATTTCAGAAGGAGGACCACAAAGCAGATCATTAGGCACTCATGAGTATACAGACGCATTCAAGAACACACATTTATCTTTTTGTGGACTCCAAAATTTCTACACATTAGGTTGAAATCATTTTGAAAAGAATAAAATCAAAACCTTTTGGTGATAAGACTTTGATAAAGTGATTAACACTGTCAAGGACTTAGAAGACAGTGGAACAATGACGTCAAAAGAAGGGGATAGAAGGGGATCTTTGAGTTTAGCTTTTGGTGGAAGCGGGCGGGCAAAGTTTCCAAGAGGCTGAGACTTCAGATGATGTTCTTCAAGCATTACAAAGTGGGTTACAAGGAACTTTCAGTAGTTTGAATGGAGAATAAGTCTTAGAGCTGTTGGACCAGTTGTCCCAAAGAAAAAGGTGTGTAGGTGTATGTATGAAGAGGGCAAAAACGAGGTGAGTTTGACAACATGCAAAAAAAAGAAGTAGCAAAGACCCATTTAAAGGGACAAAGCAGATGGTAGGAAATATGTTTCTTATTGATACATTACAGCTTCTTTCACAAAAATGTCAGGGGTAAGAGACCTTCAAGATAAAAAAACAGATTTAGTGATTGGCTGACAGCATTGCTTCTGCCAAAGGTTTTGATGATCATTCAAAGTTTAGCAAACAAGATGTTGAACTTTATATGACTGAATTGGCATTTTGATGTAATTCTGGATTTTTACGGAATCACAGTTCATTTTTCATTATTTTTGGAGATGCTGCACTAACCTTTATGCTATCTAAACTTTCCAAAAGGTTTTGCAACAAACTCCTGTGATGCTTCTTTTCACTTCTTGTACAATATATATGTTAAAATGTCAGCATTTTGTCAGGAAGTCCTAAATTACCATTGGTTCTTTATAAATGAAAGTTGACGTATGCTGGAATTTTTGTCAGCAGATGCATTGCCACCCTTCAAATCTTTTCCAGAAATTTTCAAGTTCTTTCTTCTTACACCTTATTTAGAAGCTTGACTTTTGTTGTGTGAACTGTGAGATCAAATCAAGACATCCAGGCTGCTGTAAAACTCCAGACCTCAAACAAAAATCTTATTTATTGCTATCTGATGGGTATGCCAACAAGGAAACATTATCTTAGCTTTACTCGGACATGTACATTACTGCAACCATACTTAGGGATTTTCTTATCTTCGTGCAGCTTTAAAACGTAAGAAGATAAGAATAATAAAGGATTTTGTACGGAAACTGACGTAAGCCCAGCTAGGAGACAAACAAAACTGTGTATGAACAGCTGACTGACTGGATGCTTCCCAGGGAAAATCTCAGACCTTGTGGTGACATCCTCCTCACAGACCACTTCCTGTTCAACTCCTCAAATGTTTTCAGATCCTCAGACCTTCAGGCCTGGCTGACTTTGGGATTAGCTCCCGTGGGATAGAAGAATAATCCAAGAGGCCTGAAAGAAAAACAGGTCTAAGCAGAGCCATCAAAGCGAAGTACGGCCTCACAGATGCTTTCATGTTAGATCTCTTTGTGAGGGGCTCAGTGAATTCAGAGACTCTCCTGACCTCTTCCTAGAAAAATAAAGGGAAAAAGGCCTCTCTAAATACAGTAATAAGTGCTTGTTGAACATAATTCCTGCAGTGCTTTGCCTTGATCGGTGCACAAATAAAGACTTGAAACATAAACATTTATTTGATCCCTTTAATAAAAAAAAACACTCGAAAAACATTTATTTGATCTTTCAGAATCTGCAAATTATCACTGCTTTATTAGAAGCATGTTGGAGTTTTAGATTTTTATGACTCGGCACCAACAGATGAAAGACAGGCGATGATATATTTGCCTGTGTTTGAGTGCAAGTGTGTCTTTCTGCAAAATATTTCATAAACCACTGGATACTTATTAATGAAATTTGCAAAAAATAATCACTGGACGGACATCTACAGCTGATTAACTGCTGGAGTTCACACGATTCAAGATGGCTGCCACAGCCATTTGAACTTAAAAACACAAAAATGATTACAACTCAGTCAATTTTACAGATATTGAGCTAAAATTGGGGGTGGTAGTAGCTATGACTGATCCTCAACACATATTTTGAGTGCTAATAGATTGTACAAGATCTTTGAAAACCTTGCCATGAACTATTTGGATGTTAGCAAAACATCTCATGAACTACAAAATTTAATGAAACTTTGAGGAAAAAAATAAATAAATTGGATGTGCATCTACAACTGATTAGCATTTGATGTCACTTTTTAGCATAAGATGATCTTAGTCTAAATCTCTGGTCTGAAAGCTGGCAGGCAACGTGCATTATTTTAAGGAATGGTAGGCCTTTAAATATTCATGCCTTTGGGTGATTTGGACTGTGTGCACAAGACTCTTAATAAAATGTTGTAGGTACACATTACAGGCCCCAAGGCCCCAGAATGACAGGCAGGGTTAGTAATGTTTGCAGTAAGTTGAAACTTAATTGAAACGACTGTTTTCTTTTTTACAGAAACGTATCTTACAAACCCATATATGGATGCACAGGCACAATATCGTCTGTGAGAGTTGAACATAAAGCTGCAAAATGCATTCTTTGCCGAGGCAGCAGTCTCTTTGCAGTCCCACCAACCTCCTGGTTTGATATGACAATGTTTAAGAATCTTTAAGTAATAAAATAAATACCAGATAAATTAAATTAAAACATTCATGCAGCCAACAAAATAAATAATGCAAAAACATTATCTCCTGAGTGACTCCCATGCTTCAGCAGCCATCTTAAAAGCAAGATGAGTTTTACACGTTTTTAGAAGATAAAGTAGTAGGTCGGGGTCTAATTAACCAGGACCAGAGTGCAATGCTAAAAATAAACATTTAAAATAATCTTTAAAAATAGGTGAAGAGTTTAAAGAAACTATCTTGGTTCTTTTTTAGATTGCATTTGGCTAAAAGCTTTTTGTAAGTCGTGTTTTTTCTGTCATTTTAGTAATTTCTTTACACCTTTTGTAAACCTATATCAAGATGCCAGGTAAACGTGATACTGACTGACTACTGTCACAGGACAGAACATGGATCAGATGATTCAGATTATTTGTGAAGTTTTTGTAACATCTATTAGGGATGTTCACTGCTTCTTAAAATGATGTTTGATTATATTGTCTTATAAAGGGTACTTTAGTGCTTTGGAGCACACATATTCTTGTTTGGCCACTACTTATTGTTTCAATCTGAATTTTTCATTGGCTGCACCTCCAGCAGCTTTTATACAACCCATCCACAAAAACCCAGAAAGCATTAAAACCTTCAGCTCCATTGGGAAAAATGTGTGCTATAACTTTTAGTTGCAGTGCATAATACCGTGTAAAAGAAATTAGCAAAAAAATGCCCCCATAGACAACAATGGGATTGTGGCAAAATAAGATAAAACCCAGTCCTCATTGGAGCTCTGTATACTTAGTAGTAGAAACACCATTGAAAGTTAAAAAGGGTCACAGAAAGATGGACTTTATGAGATTGACCTGCCATTTTGACCCTGTTCACTCCTGGCCCTAAAATCCATCTTTGGCTTTCTGACTGTGTTCTAATAGTGCTAAATATAGGTGTGAACAGCCTCAATGTGTACTGAAAATGTTTTTACCAAACCACCTTCAGAGGTAGTCTGGACCCTTTTTATCCACATATGTTTGTTAGTCTGAACACAATATGTCCTGAGCTTCACTGTAAGACCTCCTACTGAACTGACATGACCCCACACAATCAGCAGAGTTATTACCTGGAGGTCTTCAGACTTTAAAAAGGGCACAATAATAAGCAAACATTCTTGGAAATATTCTGAAGATGTGTTTTTGTTTTTGGTTGGGTGTCTTGAGGGGTGGGGGTTTCAGCCTAAAGTTTTAGTGAATAGTTTTAATAAAGTTAATAAAGTGTTAATGCAGATTGTGTGGTGAGTTTTTCTTCTGTTTGTTTGTTCTGACTGGACCCATGGGGTTCACTGTAAGCTATACAGAGCTGTGTCAATCAAAGGATAAAAGTCGGAGCGGCAGTATGTTGCATTATATTATCATTGCAATTACACACAGAGCTTATTTTAGGCTCACAGTGAAGCTGTAGAAAACAGATGGCAACTGTCAGTGCACTGTTTCACTTTGAGTTTAGAGCTGTCCACTTTTAATTGACTCACCCAAGAGTCCATTGACCATTTGATGTCCAGGATGTTTTTGTCAATACATTTTATAGCTTCTTTTTGCACTCTGACTGTTTGAGGTTTCTTTTCTACTCTTTGTTTATGTTGGCCTGTTTGTATGGGATATAAGACAAAGGTGTGTGGTTACCATGGTGACCCTAAAGAGCCACTGACAACAGCTTTAACTCTTTTTTTTTTTTGGTTCTTTTCTTTTATAGTTTACTATACAGCAATACTTCAGTATTTTGTCAACTTAGATTACTACAAAGTCGGTCCCAAATGAGTGTTGGACTTTGGAGAAGAAAGTTAAATGTTGGAATTTTGGGCAGTAGCTACATTAAAGCCACTGTTGTCCAGGTTCTTCACCAGTCTGAGCTTTACTGGAGAGTGCCAAAGAGAGAGTCTCTGTTGAAGAAAACTCAGATTAATTCTTGACTACAGTTTGCCAAATGGCATGTGAAGGACTCCATGGTCAAGTGCTTCTCGGCAGCCGGTCCTGGAAAGCTTGTAAAGATAGAGGATAAAATGAATGCTTCAAAATATGGGGAAATCCTGGAGGAAAATCTGATGCTCGCTGCAAAAGTCTGTACAGTCTCTCCCATCTCAGCGGCTGAAGCTTGTACCTCCTTCAGAGTGCTCACAGGTGTCTTGGTGGTCTCTCTCACTATTCTCCTTCTTCACAGTAACTCAGTTTGTGAGGACGACCTGCTCTTGGTAGATTTACACATTTCACATAATCCTGCCATTTCTTGATGGATTTAACAGGCCTCCTGGGGATGTTTAGGACCTTGGAAATCCTTTTGTATCCATCCACTGATTTGTACTCTTCAATAATCTTTTCTCTGAGTTGAATTAGGATACTCCCTTTAAAGGGGGGTGAATGTTTATGCAGTCACTTATTTTACATTTCATATTTTTATTTAATTCCATTACTTTGTAAAAAAAATATTTTCATTTTGTCGTTGAAAAGTGTTTGTTTTTTTGTCAAAAACGCCAATTTATATTGACCAGGACTGATTTATAATAGGAACAAAAGGGTAAACCATCCAAGGGGGTGAATACTTTTTTATAGGCACTGTATGTGTTTTTAAGGTCAGTTGGATGTGGTGGCCATCCTGAAACTAGTCGACTAAAAATTAATCAGTTGGAGATGTACATCCAATGATTACTTTCTGGGAGCTACTAAATCTAATGCCAGATTATTGTCATTGCCAAGCTAGAGTAAGATTTAAAAACAAAGAAAACAGCAAAAAACATTTGTATTTTTAAATAAAAATTTTGAATCAGATGTCAATAAAAACAACCTCCATGATGGAAATGTGAAAGAGGCGCTGTGTCAACTTCACAAAGAAAGGTCAGGGTATTAGTGGCTGTGTGAGTACAGCTCAGCCTGTGAAAACAGTTACAGAACGTCCTCCAAGACTCTGGATGAAGACTGATCTGTTTTTTGACACATCATCAAATATTGTTGAACGGAATTCAGTTCTTTGTGTATTTTTGCAAATGATGTGATGTTATACAATCCCAATTTTGAAAAGGTTGGGTTGTTGTGCAAAATATATAAAAAAAGGGTGTAATGATTTGCAAATCTCATATACTCATAGTTTATTCACAGTGGAACATAGTAAATACCTCAAATGTTTAAACTGAGAAAATGTATATTTTTTAGGAAATATTAAGGTAATTTTGAATTTGATGACAGCAACCCATCTCAAAAAAGTTGAGACAGGGGCAACAAAAGGCTGTGATAGTAAGCAGTACAAATAAGAAACCGCTGGAGGAGCATTTTGAAACTAATCAGGTTAATTGGCAACAAGTCAGTAAGGGTATAAAAAGAGCATTTTAAAGATGGGCAGAGGTTCAGCAATCTGCAAAAAACTGTGTATAAAAGTAGTGGCTAAATTTTAAAGTAACGTTCCTCAATGGAAAATTTTGAATACTTTTAATATCCCATCATCTGCAGTTCATAATAGTATCAAAAGATTTCAAAAATTTGGAGAAATCTCTGAGCTCAAAAGTCTAAGGCCAAACATCAATATGGGATGCCCTTGATCAGTCAGTCGGCACTACATTAAAACCAGGTCTGATTCTGTTCTGGACATCACTGATGGACTCAGGAACACTTCCACAGATCATCGTCTGTAAACACAGTTCACTGTTCCATCCACAGATGATGGTTAAAGCTCTATCAGGCAAAGAAGAAGCCATGTACAGTATGAACACCATTTAGAAACACAATTGTCTTTTCTGGGCCAAAGCTCATTTAAAATGGACTGAGGGAAAGTAGAAAACTGTTCTGTGGTCAGACAGATCAAAATTGTACTTTTTTTTTTGAAACCCAAAACTAAAAATAAGTCTTGCACTTCATGCCTTTTACTAATAAAGGAGAGGAATCATCCAGCCTGTTATCAGCACACAGTTTGAAAAGCTTGCCTCTCTGATGGTATGGTGGTGCATTAGTGCCTGTGGCATAGGCATCTTACACATCTGGAAAGGCACCATTAGTGCAAAAAGTATATACAGGTTTTAGAAAAACATCTGTTCCCATCAGCAACCGCATGGCTTCATAGAAGAAGAGTCTGGGTGCTGAACTGGTCTGTCTGCAGTCCAGACCTCTCACTAAGTGAAAACATTTGACGCATTGTGAAACAAACAATCCAGCAAAGACCCAGGACTGTTGGACAGCTAGAATCCTCCATCAGACCAGAATGGGACAACATTCCCTCTAAACCCTCCAGCAGCTGCTCTCCTCAGGTCCTAGATGTTAAAAGAAGAGGAGAGGCTTCACAGAGGGAAACATGGAGCTGGAACAGCTTTGTTGAGATGTGTTGCTGCCATCAAATTAAAAAATATCTTACTTTTACTTAAAATAGTACAATATCTTAGTTTAAACATTGATATGTTTACTATGTTCCATTCTGAATAAAATATGGGTTTATGAGATTTGCAAATCACTGCATTCAGTTTTTATTTGCATTTTACACAACATGCCAACTTTTACAAAATTAGGCTCATATATGACAGATGGCTGTAGCTTATTGTACCTACATTTTAACTCAGTTTTTGACTCTTTGATCCAATTAGCTATTTAAAATGGTCCCCTGTGGGAAAATGTTGCCCACCTGTGAGTTAAACCCATGACTACAGTATAAATGTCACATCCTTGCAGTCATGCTAATAAATCTCCTAACCCCATTAACCTTCTTCTGCATTACATAATTTGTCTTGAATTTCACCTACATTTAACATTCAGCTCTATTGAATTTTACTCTATCGACATCTTCATCTCAACAATATTCTACAACATTACTCCTGACCTTTCTAGCCCTCCCCAATCTTCTGTTCTCCCTGCTCTATCAGAAAGATCAGCTCATTCCACCTGAGAACACAGATATGATCTACAGCTCTGTAATCAGGGATCTAATTACTTCTCGTTATCCAAATACTGACTCTCTGCTGCTCTTTGGATTGGATCATAGCAGTGACCTAAGAGCCTCCTAAGAAAAAAAACATGCAAACAGATACTTTACCAGCTGGCTTAATTACCTTCAGTGCTGTCCTCCTGCATTTCTGTGTACTTATTTATCCTCTTTGGATCATGTCCATTTTTTTACATGCTTGTATGTTTATCCTCTTACTCTGTCCTTGTGCACATCTCCCCTTCCCTTCAGCTTTCATGGCTCCTGAAATGATTTATCAAGGGCTCCAAGACAAACTAAAAGCTCAAGTTTCCTCCACAACCTTATGTACAACTCTTTACAGTCATGTTTTGCTGCTTATAATTCATATTAGTAAAGACGTAAAACATTAAAATGTATTAATACTAGGTCTGTAATGTCACTAATGGAATGCACTTCAACATTTACCACCAAACAGTGTACTGAAATGAAAACCTTGTTGCTATCTTGTTTTCAGATCTCTTCATCGAGAGGTTTTGTATGACGGGAGGCAGCAGTCCCATAGGTTACCTGAAGGCCTGGCATACCAACCTCTATTTGTCTGCAGATGCTGAAAAGGTCAGGGAGGCGCTGGCTGAAGGTGAGCATTCACCTCTGTACACACAGTCTTATAGGACCACAAACAAACTGCAAGACCTAAAAAATGCCTGAATATCATAACATTTGTGACACTGTACTGTTAGTGTTTACTGTTTGGGGCTAATATGTTAGAGCTACAAAGGTGGAGCAGGACAGGACTCCATCCTATTTAACAGTTACTGACTAAGGTCACTGCAGATTGTTTAAAATCAGCAAGTATTAAGGATTTTGATTCAAATATTTCCTCCCACATGTGTAGAAAAAGACAAAAATATACTGTCCTCTAAACAATTTGGTTTTCACAGCAATTTGAAGAAAACTGACATCCTTTCTAATATAATTCCCGATAATAAAACTTACTGATCAATAAAGGATAAATGTATGACTCTCATCAGTTGTTTCAGACTTCTACAAAACTGCTGCAAATCCTAAAATGTTTCTGCCCACGACACTCAGAGTAGTTCAAACACAGAAAAAGAGCTGACACAAAGGAGATTAATACAGAAGACGAGAATGGTTGAACCTGCTGTTATTAATTGTGATCTGATTTTCTCGAGAGTTTGATTTAGCTATTCTAACCAAGCTACTTTCAGCTGTTTTAGCTCCAGAATATTATTCTTAGCTGAAGATTTTCCCAAACCTATTATAGCTTTATTTTAAATACTGTTTACAGTTTCCTCTCAATTTTTAGCCATTTTAGCACACCATCAAAGTTAAATGGTGACAAGATCAGAATAAAATGAAACAAATGTAAAAAATAAAATAAACTAAAAAAATATGAAAACAGCTCCATTGTTTGGGTTTCAAGGACAAAATGAACAAGGGTACGGATAAAATAGGCTACTACATTGTCATTTCTCAAAAACATTGCATGGTGATTCCACGTGGACACCCAAAAACTATTTTTAAAATACGTTTAAATAGTGCTTTCTTATCTGCTGTAGTGTGAGTGCAGTCTTGGAGCTCCTACTAGCACACACACCACACCAAGTTTAAACTGGCAAAGTCTGAAGTGATAGAAAAACACCATATTGGCTTTTTTTTAAACACATCTTTATGTCTGTATTTGGCCCTGGCCAGTTGGTGCTAATCTTACTTTTATGAAAAATCTCATTAAAAAGTAATTCACTGGTGTTTGTAAAACCCTGTACTACAGACACGAACGTTCAAGTAATGTAATTGCTAGTGGACAGATATAGTCAGATAAGTTCAAATTACATAATAATTCCTCCCTTACATCCCTTAGACACACTGGACACAGCTAGCAGGGCAAACGCACTGTGGTTTCCCCAGAACTAACTTCAAAATATTAAACCTCAAAGTTGGATTTGGGATGGATAAAGATTCTCTGGAAAAAGTAAAAAAACAGGGAGAAACAGGGAAGCTCCTCTACTATATGTAGCTACTGTGACTCTGAATATAGATTAAATCATTTTTGGAAGTGATGTTTAACAACGTGGTAAAATTTCAAGAGCTAAAAGTAAATGATATGATAAGGACTTTGTACAACCTCCACTACATTCTTGTACTCCCGTATACTAGAAGATAGAGCACATCTCTGTCTTGTGTGCAGGCATTGCAGCGGCCACCATGTTCATGACAGAGAAGCTGACAGAGGTGTCAGAGTCTCAGCTGAGGGTGGCGTTTGACGGTGATGCTGTCCTCTTCTCTGACGAGTCTGAGCGCATATTCAAAGCCCACGGTCTGGACAAATTCTTCGAACACGAAAGGGAGAACGAAGACACACTACTGGATCATGTTTGTATAATTTACTGTACATTTTCACTTTCCTTCATTGCAGTTTGTCTTATACTAAGTTTGGGAAATCATATTTTACACAGTACTTATTACATGCAAATGACTACGCAGATGTTTTTCTATATGAAATCCATTTCAGTAAAAGATTATTCCATGAATGCATAACGCAACATAAAACTTATGTGATGAATGGTTTCAGAAGCTGAATTCAGACATTCAGGCTCTAAGTAAGGGTGTCATTCTAAAAGACAAGCAACTATTAAAAAAAAAAAAACTAGCTGTAAGCTGTTCAGGCTTCACACTGTGCTGCTGTAGAATGAAAACCACATTTTTTTCTGGTTCGTACACATAACTTGATGAAAAGAAACATCTGCAGATAAATTCAGGCATAAACAAAAACAACAGAACAGAAAAGACACAAATCCATAAGCTGTCCTTCTTTGCAGGGTCCCCTGAAGGGCTTCTTGGAGGCACTGGGGAAGCTTCAGAAAAAGTTTTATGCTAAAGGCCAACGCCTGGACTGTCCCATCCGCACCTACTTGGTCACCGCTCGGAGCGCAGCAAGCTCCGGGATTCGAGCACTAAAAACGCTCCGGGCCTGGGGGTTGGAGATTGACGAGGCCTTGTTCCTCGCTGGTGCACCCAAGGGCCCCATGCTGGAGAAAATCAGGCCGCACATCTACTTTGATGATCAGATGTTTCATGTGGAGGGAGCAGCAGAAATGGGCACAGTTGCTGCCCATGTTCCTTATGGCGTTGCGCAGAAATGTAACACCAACCAGAAAACAAATACGGGGAAATAAACGACAGCACTTTGAATGCCAGTGACGTAGAAGAAGAACTGGATTGGCAAACATGTTTGGGGAGAAAAGAAAGATTCAATAAGTGTGGCGAGCTCAACTTATATTGTTAAATGTTTGGAAGTGCATACAGGTCAAGAAGAGGTCTGGAACCTGAGGCGACCTGAATGACTCTATGATTGTCAGCTTAGTCTTCTGTCTGCTGATGAGGTTTCTCAAATTTTGCTCCATGTAGGACTTTTATAAGTGCTCAGTTGGTACAGTGGTTTCAGTATTTCTTGCACATATTTTTTGTCTTCCTAAAAAAACCACTTCAGTGCTGCAATGCTGGAGACACTGAATTAGCCTCACTGGTTCCTCCTCAAGTAAACCACTAAAGTAAATGTTGTCAAGAGATGAGCTATAAGAACAAATGAAATATATTTAATATAAGTGAAAAGTGATGTACTGTAGCAAAAGAGTCAATATAAAGTTTCTGTCAAAAGTTTATGTTTGACTTCACAAAACTGTAAAAACTATAGAAAAATGTAATGTATACCAAATGCAAGTCCTCTTGTCTTAGTTTGAAACAAACATAAAAAGCCATAAGTTTAGTTTGTGCCTTAACAGTAGACATTAGAACTTACTAACAGCTCTTTGAATGGCTAGTTTGGCAAAATAGTTTGTTGTTTAGCTAAGATTAAAATGGAATTCCAAATTTCAAAACTTCGCAGTAGTTTATGTGGTCACTATTTTATAAAACTTTACATCGCTGTCAATTTTCCATTACACAGTTATTTCCATAGGATTCAGTGGTTAAATAGCAACAGCAATAGCTAGCTGTAGCACTTTTGGTGCATTTTGGGGGCACCTCCAACACAAATTTGCTTTATTTCGGTCAGAATAACTGTGTAATGCAAAATTGACAGAAGTGTAAAGGTTTATGAAATAGTGTTTGTATGAACTGTTATAAAAATTTGAAGATAAGTTATTTTATGATGGCAAAATGTACTTTGGAAGTGGGTCTGCTTGGACTAGCCACTTTTAGCTCATCGATAAGGTCTGATGAAAATCTTGTCATAAGTGCTCCAGGCAGCACCAGATCAGTCCGGTGAACTCAGTTACTGTAAGTCCTGCTGGACTTCAACTTTATTTACCCAAACTTAGAATATTCGAAGAGCTATCTATAACTTGTATTTTACCTTTTCATGACTTTTTCACAGAACTCTGCTTCAAAGTGGCTGAGCTATCCCTTTAGTATTTCTCGTCTGAGCACAATAATTGTCACTTTATTGCTTTTTTTTCTACATTGCTTGCTAGGTGCCTTTAGTTGTAATGAATGCACTTTTCTCTTGCTACCACCTCTGAAAACTGAAACTGATAAAATCAAACACTAGTCACTTAAAGCTGATAATTTGCATGCTAAACCTAAATATGCTAGCACGCCACAGTTAGCATTCAAGTAGTCAAATTAAAGCTGACATTTTGCACCACTTGGCTGTAAGGGGAGACCTAGACATGGTATAAGTTAGTCTGACCTAGATTAAAATAGTTTAGGGAGCAGCAGATCTCCCAACAGAAACATGAATTTGTCTTTCATTAAGGCTGATCATAAAATCAGAACCTGTTTCCTTTTCTATGATTGTGTTTCTGCTTCCACTCAGTTTACACAGAGTGATGCTTTTTTACACCTCAGGAGACTATGAAAACCTGAGTTCAGGGAAGGGACAAGCAATCCATCTGTTCTATCTCACAGCCAAATCGCATAAATAAACTGATGTTTTCTTCGATGGACTCAAATGGTGGCTGAGTTATTTGATAAAATATCTGTCATCACACTAAACTAACCAGAGTAATCTGGATTTAAGAGCTGAAGTAGGTTCATATGGTATTGTTCAACAGCTTTATAATGATTTAGCATTAGAAAACTGTGTCTGAATAATCAATAAAGAGCGAGAATGTAGTACTCTTTACTTTTTGGTTAACCTATGACAAGACTGAATGACTTATGTAAGAAACATGCAAAATAAGAACAGGAACTTATAAATATCCAGGGTGCACGTTCTCAGTCCACCATGGAGTGGCAGCATTGGAATAAAAAATAACCTGTACTTACTCTGGACAGGGAGAAAAATAATGGGAGGAAATTATCACTTCATTTTATTTTAACAGAACAGGATGTTATGATGGTCATGAGTTTTATTTAAATTTTATTTTTTTTACAATACATTCTTATTATCCTTTCTCCAAGTTGTTGACTATTTTCTGTCGAAACAGGCCATACATACCTATTTGTTTCCTGTTTGTCTTCAAAGTGAGCAGCTAAATTCACTTTTAATCAGTATTCTTGTTACTCCTATTTCCATCCATCCATCCATCCATCATCCATCCATCCATCCATCTCTCCATCCATCCATCCATCCATCCATCCATCCATCCATCCATCCATCCATCCATCC
>JAOXNZ010000177.1:19196800-19210037 GCA_028566095.1 Kryptolebias brasiliensis | reverse complement strand
TAAACCCACGTGTGCACAGGGAGAACATGTAAACTCCACCCAGAAAGGCCCCAGGCCGGGATGAGATCCTGCATCCTTCTTGCTGGGAGGCGACAGCTCTAACCACTACGCCGCTGTGCCACCCGGCATTTTAACATATTTATTGTAAACACCAGGGAGGGATTAGCCCTGCTTCTATCTATAGACATCATCTTCCCGCGACTCTGCACAAAAACGCAGGACAAGAAGATGGATGGATAAACAAAACCACGGTTGTACTGTGTTGACACTTGACAAAATTACATTTAACAAAATTTCACAGTATTTTTGTTTTTTAATCAAGTCATACTGTTGTTTCAATTCAGCCTATAAATAAGTAGGTTGGGTTAACCTTTACAGATTATGTTATTATTTACTAATGTTCTCCATTTAACTGGGAAAGTTGAACTGATTTAACACGTTTGAAAAAAAAAACATCTTTTGCCAGGTTAAATTTTATCAGTTTTGTGGATCTGTTAAATCTATTTTCATTCATTTAAATGGGTATGACAGTATACCATAAAAAACTAAATAAAGTAATAATTCAGAATTCTCTAAGACCTAAAAATAAAAGTAATGAAATAATATAATAAAAATTAAAGTGAATTTTCGTCTTGGGGAGCATGGTGATGAACATAATGAGAGTAAATACTTTTCAATTTTGCTGCGGCATGCTAACACGTTTGGGTAGCATGTTTGTCATTACTGACCGACCAATCGTCCAATCCATCCATCCATCCATCCATCCATCCATCCATGTCTGTCTGCTTATTTATGGTTGGGTTAGGGAGGCAACAGGATCAGGAGGGAAACCCAGACATCCCTCTGCCCAGCGACTCTCTCCAGTCCATCCTGGAGAATACCAAGGTGTTCCCTGGCCAGGGAGTATATATAATCCCTCCAGCAAGTTCTGGGTCTGACATGACAGAAGGCAGCCCTGGCAAAGTCCAACCCTCACTGGGAAAGAGTTCAACTTTGTGCCAAGTACTCAAATACAGCTCTTGCTCTAGTTATACAGGGACTGGATAGCCCTTCAAAGTGATTCTGGCACCCCATACTCCTACAGAACCCCCCACCTCACAGAATGCCTCATAGATAATAGTCATAAACTTTCTGAGATGATTACCTTTCATAATTTTCCTTATACTGATGAAGAAATGGGAAGGACTGAGCTTCTCTAAATCCCAATGAAAAGAGTTATTGGCATTTATCCCTACTTATATTTGCCTTCAATTTATTAGTACTATGCTGCTACTATCCTGCTGCTGTTTAATCTATTGATAGCATTCAATTTGAGGCAGTATTATAGCTATCCATTACTGCTATTATCAGGAACATTCTCACAGGTAGCCTAATAGAACTGCTAATCTGAGCGCTGCATCGATCAATGTTCATCACTATCTGAGCATCTATCTAAATTGTGTGAATACTTTTTGTCATATTGATTTATGTGTTGTTGCTAGACTGTCAAAACATTTCTACGCATGCAGACAGGTGCAATAGGAAATGCTTCCAAGGGTGTTTTCAAGACATTTTAAATAATATAACTCCTTAATATAGAAACTAAGATCATGACTTCTACATATAATGCATTCCACAATGAAATTGTTGTTCATTTTCTATTTTAATGCCATATCATCTTTTATGCTGTCCTTAAAGGTATTCTATCTTTCATGTTATCTTTCGTTAATCAGCCTTAGGTCTCGTTAAGCAGGTTGGTAAAATCCCCTGACAAGTTGATTTCTGGACAGATTTTACCAGTTACATCAATATGGTATGACATTTTAGGCATCTGCACAGGATGTTATTACAAATTTACAAAACTCTCTCTGCCATTACTGTATCTGAGTTTGGACTCAATTTATCTGATCAGTGACATTAATGTGAAGATTTCATTTTTAAGTTCCAGGCAATCTGTAGGATAGCACTGAAATGTATGATGAAGCAACAAGCATTGATTAGAGCTGTCATAATCAACTTTAGTAAGCGTATAACATCTGTAAATCAAGGTAACCGTATGGAGGAACCCATGTTTGTGCTCCCTTTACACTGGATGACAATCCCTCTAAGTTGTAAAAAAGACCCAGAACGAAGGTGGTCTTGGCAAGATCTTCATGGCTGTATTAAAAACACATTGGGTTCGACATTATGAGGAAAAGCAAGTGACAGGTTCCCACTGGTTCTGAGACTGCACAGTGTTTATATTGAGGTCGAGGTGGTTTATCATTGTTATGGTTGGGTATCAGGGTCCTGGGTGGAACGCAAGGGAACGTGGTGGCACTGTATCCATGATGAGGAGGCCAACCGCACCATGGCTTGATCATCAAGAACTTGAAGCAGGACAGACTTTTTTTATAACAGAATTTGTTCCTCAAATTAGGCCACACTGACCTAATTTGAGGAACATTAAGAATCTACTACTAAAAAAAATAGGTGATGGAAACAGACCAAACTAGAAGAGTAGAAATTGTTAATAAGGGAAGCAGCTAAGGAGGTAAAAAAAACAAGAAAAGTGACAGGATTAGCTCTGGGGCAAGCTGATTTTGCCTTGATTTAATGCAAACTCAAAGGAATTTAATGTTTACATAACTATCTCTGGCATCAAACACAGTTCTGGTTTCCCTTACATATTCTGGGCATCATTCCTACCAGCACACCTTGTGACCCTCACAGTGGAGAGACACACTTTGGGGAGTTTGAGAATTTGTGAGAATGACAGTAATTAATTAATGTTGCTGTGAATGAAGCCCGGCATATTTTCATCTGTAATGGCTCCACTGGGCAACGCACTCAGGCAAAGTGTGCATTACTGCCTATGTATAATTAATGCATCATGTTCACAAGCTCTGGCTGGGATGAGCATGTAAAGGAATGAAATGAATGCATGTTGCAGCACATGCACAGTGGAAAAAAGAATGGGAATATATTTTTTTTTTGTCAATTTCTTGCTCCATGACCCAGTGCAGTAGCTGGCAGGAGACACACCAGAAAGCTGTTTTGCCAACTCCCAATAAACAAGAAAACTACTTTTGCTTAAATATTATATATCTTGCAGTTCACATCATTTCTAATGTTAACTTTCTAACACCAATTCTAGTTTTGTATACAATTTTTTTATCCGTCATCATACAAATATTGTTACTACGGATGTTTTGAGTCAATCTCAAGTGTCAGATTGGGGTTCTAATCAATGCATTTTTCATCAAACAGTACAGGATTTTATATTTAAAAATACAAAATAAGAGCAGTTCGGTAGCTACTTGCAACGTTTGCGATTCGGGCGTTTCTTCTGGCAATAGAGCTTCATTCACCAATTATGTAAAAAAACATTTAAAATCCAAACACACACGACTACCCTGAGTTCACCCAGCTAACTCTTAAAGAGGAAACTCCAAAGAAAAGACACAAGTTTCCACAGGACAGCTATAAGTCAAAAAGGAAAACAAGTGACTGAATCCTCTGGATGACCAACTCATCACTGTGGTGAAAATATGTTTTTGTTGCCTTTTGAAGTTTTTGGAGTCATTGTATGTTTTACCCTCTCAACACTACATAACTGACACAGCACTAAAGCATGGGTACGGACAGTTGTTTGTTAGGACTTCCTTAATGGCAGAAAGAAAGGCGTCTGGAGGGACCCGTTTGATGGCAGACGCTGGAAGTAGAGAAGTGGTGTCTGGTGGATCCCCTCTGCATCTTGTGCTGGAACTGAGGGAGCAGATACAGCATAGCCTGCTTGACAACGAGAACTGATAACAGGAACAGAAAGCGGGTCCCTCTGGACCTCATAGGACACAAAGCAGGAGAAAAGATATCCTCTGGGACATCGTCAAGAACAGGAAGAGGGGTGTGCAGCGAGACCCCCTCCGAGACAGGAGGATCTGGCAGGGATCTACTCAGCTACAGGAACAGCAGCTGAAGGAAGCAGCTTCTCTGAGTCCTCTAGAAAAAAGAACAGAAAGATGGTGGACCCTCCAGGGCAAGAACAGATGGAGACCCATCTTCTTGGACCGCTTGCAGATGATGATGATGGGATACAGCTGCTTGGAGTGGCCCATCATCACATTAGATGTGCTAATTACAAAACAGGATCAGGTCTGAAAAAGGAGGAAGAAAAGCAGACAAGGGAACATATACTGCAGAATAAAACAGGAAGTACAGGTAACAACAGAAGTAATAATCAACTAGAAACAACCAAAGCTAAGTCAAAATGTAAACATAAACCTGGAAAACAAGGACCTGTGACAAAAGAATCTGACCATAACATTTACACATCATCAAAGCAGACTTCTAATCACAGCTAATCAGCCAGCTAGGTTGTGTGTTTAGGTTACTTTACTTTGTTCTCTAGAACCTTTAGAACTGTGTGAGTCAGCTAAGGACAAATCCTGTTCATGACATTAATATTGTGGCTAAAAAGTTGTTTCCAGGTACTTAAAGAATATACAATTTATTTCAGTAGATTACAATTATACATTACAATTATTGTGCATTTTAATTTGAAGTAATAAAGATGATTTTCAGAAAGAAAACATGAAAAATGTATAAATCCCAGTCTGTAATCTCTATTTTCCTTTGACCAGTTGCTGTCAAAAGCTGGTGCATATTTTGGCAGGGACTTAAAAGTGAGGCCAGCTGTTGCCTGGGCAACAGACAGCCCTGTCCACTCACAACTACACACACTTTCTTAATAAGGAAAACTCATCAAGGGTTTCACAAATACATACTGAATAGTCTCTTCCCACAAACTCACCCTTAAAGATGTGTGGTTTTAACCTTCGTTCATAAAATGCCACTTCCTTAAATGATGACAGTAACTTGTTAAGACGTGTAAAAATTGTGTGACAAACTTTTCTTCCTCCTGTACGAGGTGAAGTCCTGCTAATTTTAGGGCTGGTGTCCGATCAGGCTGCTTGTCAAATATATAGATACATTCACCTAAATCTTTTAATAAGTGGTGCCATCGGTTCTAAAATTTCTTAACTTTACAAGGCCAAGGTCTATTAACTTCTCATTTGTGATTATGATCATTTGCAGCTGGTGCTTTCTCTTTGCCAGCATAAAACAGATTTGTTAGACAGCCCTCCGTGGATTGACCAATACTGAAAATTTTGCGAAAGTTTAAAAAACCCAGTGAAGATCTAAGAAGGAAAATTGTAGATTTACATGAGCTGGGAAAGTCTTTTGGAGCCATTTCTAAACAAGTCCACATGCTTAAAATTATCAGTTCAAAAATCTGTACAAAGTACAACTTATTCAATGTGTCACCGTTTTACCGTGGTCTGAAAAAGACTCAAACTGTTATCCTCAAAGGCCTTATGGAGCAAAGTTTTATGGTCAGATGGGACAAAGATTGAGCTGTTTGGCTACAAAGATAAGAAGTATATTTGGAGGAGTCAAGATGAGGCTTTCAAACCCAAAAAGACTGAACCAACTGTCAAGCATGGTGGTGGTAGCATCATGCTGTGGGTCTGTTTCACTGACAGTGGTATTAGTGTGATGTACAAAGTGAATGAAATAATGAAGGTGAACTACCTCCAAATTTTTCAACTTCACCTCAAACGAACACCTAGCTGGGTGAAACTTTAACACAGAACTAGTTTCTGGTTGGATAAACAGGCTAAATGTTAAGCTGCTGGAATGGCTTTCCCAAATTATCAACCTCAACCCTATTAAATATGTGTGAACTGTGGTTAAAGGTCAGGTCCATGCCAAGAATTTACATGAAATTTACCAATTCTGCCAAGAAGAGTGGTCAACTATCCAGCTAGAACTGTGCCAGAAGCTTGTTGATGGATACAAACTGTACGTGGTCAAGTTGCAATTTGCTAAGAGACATTTAACCAAATATTAGTGGGTTGTGTATGTATTTGTGTGTGTGTGTGTGTGTGTGGATGAGCCTGTGTGTATAATTCTGAACATATGTAAATTAAATAAAATCCACAATAAATTCTACACCTAATTCTTGTTTTTAAAACTTGCTAAAGCTGTTTGCCTGGGACAAGAGTAGTTCAAATAAATTATTAAAGCCTCACATTACTTCATGAACATTTTAAAGTTTTGACTGCAGCTTTACCTCTCCAAATGGTAATAAACTCCTATAGAAAGTTGTTTTAAATTTTTTACTTAAACCTTGTCAAACAAATAAAAGTGAAAGGAAAACTAAATTTGACAGCAACTCAAAACAAAAATAACAATACAAACATCATAAGAGCAGGGAAATATGTTTCAAATGGGAAAAAAAAAACCCAAAAAACGAGGTGTCCACAGATGCACTCCTTTAGCACTACCACTGCTGTACCCAAAAGTGGATTTTTTTATAACCTGTGCATCTTCCCCAACCTGAAAAAGTTTGTGTCCAACAAGACTATTAAAATAAAACAAGATGAAATGTTTTGTTGGTTTTGTTTCAGCATCTGCCAGGATTTACCCCCACCATTATGTGTGTGTTAAAGCGCTTGTGCTTGTTTCCCATTTTTGTTTCTCACACAAAATGAGGAACATCACTTAGAACTCTGGTGTGGGATCAATTGTCAGTGAGTCGCTATTGTAACCCTTGGCGCTCTGCTTCTGTGACACAACAAGAAGCATGTTATGCCGTGTTTGGAGCACAGAACAAAAGCATAATGGTAAAATATTTCAACAAGCTGTATCTCATTACAGGAGGCATTTGTCAAACTTGGAATCCTATTGCTATTCTTTCGCCTGTTGCTTCCTTATTCAAAATCAAAACAGCTTCTCGTCTTTGCTGCTGATACTCATATTTTACGGTTGCAATAAAGTGTGTGTTGTGTTTTTATTGCCAGTTCGTCACAGGACCATCACAGCCATGGATGGACATACTCACACCTAAAGAAATATTTGAATCTCCAGGTAACCCAACATGGATGTTTTTTGGACTGTGGAAGGAGACTGGCGTACTCGGAGAACATGCAAACTCCACCCGAGTCAAGTTTCAAACCCAGGAGCTTCCTGCTGTGAGGTGACAGTGCTAACCAGGTCCACCACTGAGCAGAATCCATCGCTGTAGTTTGTTTCTTGACTTTGCCTTCCATGCCAATGCACGTCTTGACGCACCCATATTACTCTTTTTATTTCTTTCCGTGGCAATTTTTAATTTGCTATTTATCCGACAGCTTTGGAAGAACCCATGCAAAGAAACACATCAAAATATGTTGCTCATTTGGGAACAGTGTGCTATGACTTTTGGCTACTGTTTATCAGACACTACAAAGAGATTTTGGTGAAAAAACCCAACCTTTCTTTGGGATTCTGTAGCTCTGTTAGACTTAGGAGGTAAGTCAAACCTTTTAGGCTCAAAAATGACCAGGGCTGCCAAAAAATGCACACCAAAAAGAAAAATCAGACAGGATCCAAAAGTTTGCAGAGCTCTGATTCTTTCTTTTATATATATTTCTTAAATAAAATGTAGTTCTTACATTCTCACAGGAGCAGGACACAATTTTCACATTCCTCAACCTCCCACAGAGAGACAAAGAACAACAACCCCACCAATCTAACTCATACAGTTTTTAAATCATTAGCCTGTACCACTTCTAATTTCAGAGGGGTGCAAACATTTACCCTACCTATTTCTTAACCTCCCCACACACAGGGAACATTTCTAGAAGAACATTTATATAGTTACAATTAACATTATTACAATTAACTTTAACACCTTCAAATCTTAAAACTAAAACAATCTAAACCCAAACATCTCAAAATATCTCCTCTCCCTCTCAATCAGTGTGGATTCCTCCAGTGAGGCTGATTGAGAACAACAGGTCCTTATCAGCACTGCTCATGGGCGCGCTTCCATGGCAACACAGGACCAGGTGACCTCAAAGAAAAAGAGAGAAAGATCCGCACAAAATCTTAAAGTTAAATTAATAAATCACCAGGTTTAAACCTTTCCCAAAAACAAAACAAAAAACACATTAATGAATTAAGTTAGAATATAGAAAGTACAAACATACAGCACCTGTTAGTGAGGGGATAACTCCCTCACACTTCCCTCCCCTTCAGGATCCTTGCCATGCTCACAGCGAGACAAGAAGTCTGCGACCAGGATTTGTTTTCCTGGAATATGGCATATCTTGAATCGATAGGGTTGAAGGGACAGGAACCATCGTGTTATACGACTGTTTGTATCCTTCATGGCCTCCAACCATTTTAATGCCCGATGGTCAGTCTCCAGGGTGAATTCTCGTCCCAGAAGATAATATCTGAGTGAGTCAATTGTCCATTTGATGGCCAGACACTCCAGTTCCACCGCCAAATATCTGGTCTCTCGTGGAAACAACTTCCTACTTATGTACACGACTGGCTTCTTCTCTATTCCTTCTCCCTGCAAAAGTACACCGCCAATTCCCTTGGCAGATGCATCAGTCTGAACAGTGAAAGGTAAACTGAAGTTTGGGCTCTGAAGTACAGGCTCTCGACACAAAGACTTTTTCAAGTCCTGAAAAGCCCTCTCTTGTACTTCTCCCCGCACAATTTTTGTTTTTGATGTCCCAGTGAGATCAGAAAGAGAGGCTGCGCTAGCAGAAAAGTTACTAATGAACCGTCGATACCAACCCACCAGGCCCAAAAAGGACCTGACTTGTCTCCTGGTTGTTGGCCTCTCTGCTGTTTTAATTGCCTCCACCTTGTCCTTCACTGGCTTTATAACACCTCCACCCAGGATATGGCCTAAATACTGGAGCTCCCTCCTTGCCAACGAACATTTCATAGGATGGATGTTCAGGCCAACCTGCTTTATGGACTGCAGGACCCGTCTCAGATGAATATGGTGTTCTTGCCATGAGTTACTGTGAACAACAATATCATCATAATAAGCTGCAGTAAATCATTCCATATCTGACAGCACCTTATTCATCAGTCTTTGAAAGGTGGCTGGGGCGCCGTGGAGTCCGAACGGCATCTTCGTAAACTGCCATAATCCCTGTGGGGTCCTTAAAGCAGTGAGAGGCTTAGCAGCATCAGTTAGGGAAACTTGCCAGTATCCCTTACACAGATCCAAAGTACTTATATATTTAGCCTGACAAACACGCTCTATAAGGTCATCCAACCTGGGTAATGGGTAAGCATCAAAGTCTGATTGAGCATTTACCTTTCTAAAGTCAATGCAAAAACGGATGCTCCCATCTTTTTTAATTACCAAAACCACAGGGTTACTCCATTCACTGCTGGATGGCTCTATCACTCCAAGCTTCAACATGGTCTCGACTTCCTCCTTTAGCACAGGAGACATCTTCTCTGGAATACAATACATTCGCTGTCAGATGGGAGTACTGCTCTTCAGACGAATATCATGTTCCACCAAACCTGTTAAACCTGGTTGGTCTTTGAAGAGATCTGGAGGAATAATGGCCTCCAACTCCTGTTGCTGAGTGAGGGGGAGATGAGAAAGATCAAGTGAGATAGTACAGTCTTTAGCAGATGGCAACTCCTCCTCCACATCATCTTCATCTTCCACAGCCCAAACAAAATACTGCTGACTAAGGTGTGGATCCCGGGATTTCCACTCCTTAAGCAGATTAATATGAAAGGTTTGTTTAGAGTTCCTTCTCTCAGGCATCTCAATCTCATAGGTGGTAGCACTTAGCTTCCTCATCACAGTATATGGCCCCTGCCATTTTGCTAAGAGTTTATTGCCAGATGTTGGAAGTAGTAAAAGAACTTTCTGACCTGGTTCGAAGGATCTACATCTGGCTGTTTTATCGTACCAGGCCTGTTGCTGCTCCTGAGCTTTCTCCAGATGCCTTCTCACAAGGTTTGTTGTCTCCTTCAACTTCTCTCTCATTTTTAAAATGTAGCTGAGAATCCTTCTTGCCAACCCAGGACTCTTAAAGCACATCCAGAGGGCCCCTCAACTGTCTGCCATACAGAAGTTCGAATAGCGAAAAACCTGTGGATGCCTGCGGAACTTCACGATAAGCAAACAGAAGATAGGGTAACCACTTATCCCAGTCTTTGCCATTAACAGAGATAAACTTTTTTAACATACTCTTCAGTGTCTTAGTATACCTTTCCACCAATCCATCAGTCTGTGGGTGGTAGGGGGTGGTCCAAATACCCTTTATACCCAACAATCTGTAGACCTGCTCAAGATTGTTGGACAAAAAGTTAGTACCTTGGTCAGTAAGTATTTCCGAGGGAACTCCCACCCTGGAGAACAACTGGAGTAATGCGTAAGCTATCTGTTTAGCTGTTATATCTTTGAGGGGAAAAACCTCTAGATAGCGACTGCTATAGTCACATACAACAAGAATAAACCGATTCCCAGCTTGGGTTTGTTCCAGTGGTCCCACAATGTTCATACCTATTCTACTGAAAGGGACATCAATAATAAGTAACGATTGCAGGGGATATTTCGGGACATGCTTTCCTCCCGACAGCTGACAGACTGAATATGATTGACAGTACTCCTTCACTTTGTTATAAAGACCTGGCCAATAAAACCTGGCAGCAATCCTATCATAGGTTTTTTTAAAACCCAAATGTCCTGCCCAGGGAACACTATGACCCAACTTAAACACTTGTCCCCTTAGACCTTGTGGTACCGCCAGTTTCTCAGAGGCTGTTTTTCCCGACTGACGATACAGCAACCCATCTCTAAGGAAATAAGCTCAGACATACTTCACATTAAAAAACATAATTTAAAGTTGTAATGGCTCACAGAAGGTTGAACTTTATATGACCAATTAGGCATTTAGATATTATTAAAAGTTTTTACATGATCATTGTTTAGTTTTTATGATTTTTTAAGATCTTAGCATGAAATGTTCAACTTAGTGTGTGATGATGACACAAACTCCAAAAATGTTTCCAAACTTTCAAATTTTTTTTTTGGTTGTTGTTTTCACAGTCTTTACACTTTTTATACAGTCTATGCATCAAACAGTCGGCATTTTGTCAGCCTAGATTCTTACAAAAGGAGGTCCGAAATTGCTTTTGGAGGAGAAAGTTGGTGGACATTGGGATTTCAGGCCTGTTTAAAGGTTTTTCATATTTTTTGTATGTTTTTTATAAGCTATTACTCATTTTTATTTTGTCCAGGTGGGAGGTTGGGTGGAACAAGCCTCTTAATGTGCATGGAGATTTCAGTGATATTTCTGTGATAACTTTCATTTTCTTCACAGTGCAAAAGAAAGCTGGTAAAACTGATTTTTTTTTAAGTTAATTTATTTTTTGGCTTCCCTGTAATGGGAAAATGGTAGCCACCAAGAACCATAGCACCAATGCCCATTTTTATTTGATAATTCATTTAAATCTGACATGTTTAGGAAGCCTGCCCTCTCTGACTAGTAGTTAGGTGGCCCCTCAGGGCATAGTGACTTACAGGTTTTTTTTCTTTTTGTTGTCAGACTGTCAAACCTACTCTTTTTAACTGTAACATGTTATTTTCTCACTTATATCTACAATTCTACACGTCCGGTGAATAAATTAATGCTAAGTTATTGTTATACTATATTTGACACCAACCTGATTTTATACCATGCTGCAGCTGCAGTGATGGAAACTAATAAACAAAAAGATCCATTAAAGCAGTTGACTCTGCTCTATGGTTACCTCTTCATTTCTGTTAAAGATTGGCTCAAAACATTACAGAACCATTCAACTCACATTTGCTTCTAAGGTCAATGCTTTAATCAAAGACCTCTATCCACACTTAAGCCCAAGGGGTTCTTCTTTTCTCTGGGTTGCAGTTTTTTATTATCTTTTATGACATTTTTTTATTTAAAATTGCTATCAAACAAACAGATGCCAGTGATCACATTTCTTCCTTTTGGCTTGTTCCACGACAGAGGAACAAATAATACCCCTGAAAGGTTTGAAGCCCAACACAGTAGATTCTGCCAGGTGTGGAAAAATATGAGGAATGAAAAAGATTCTCAGCTTTCGTTGGCAGAGAAAAGCAATAAAAAATATGTTATTGTGAAAGTTCTTTAAAGAACGCCTTCTCCAGGTTGGGGTGAGTCTTTGCCTCAAGAAAATCAAGCATCTCGTGACTGATGGCAGGATGGAGTGAGAGCTGGATCAATGGATTCGAGTTTTAACCACAATATTGAGGGCGCTGCTCTGGTCTGTTGAGATGACGAAAGGGCTGTGCCTTAAAGCAAAGCTCTCAATTTACTGGTCCATCTACTACATTTCAATGATCTCCTATGGTCATGGGGTGTGGCTCATAAACAAAAGAACAAGATCCCAGACCCAAGCAACTAAAATGAGCTTTCTTTGTAGAGTGGCCAGCCTTAAGGCCTGGTTATACTTCACAAGACGTAAGACATCGCATCTCGCTGACATGATTGTGAAACGGCCTTTTTCACATGAACAAGTCACACTCAAAGAGAAACTGAGGGGAAGAAGTTCTGTTAAGTCCTCCCACTCTACCACACAAAATGCACATTGCAAAGTGCTTATAAAGAACAACACATTGACAGCCCCATAGACAGAGGTTATTAGTTCCAGTTGATGATGTATTTGTCAGAAAAAGAAATGAACATGTTAGATGAGGAGGAGGACAAATATCTGATATTTCTCTAGTTTATCACTGAGATGGAAAAAAGACGTGAACGTAGGTGGTCCTTTCACCCGCTCAATAGGACCAGAGCTGAACAGCAAACTTTACAATAGACATATTATTTTAAGTTTAAACGAGTCACAGGAAGTTGGACTTCACAAATCTGTGTGGGCATTGATTAGTCTCTCACTCATTCACTCAAACAAACAAATATTCTGATGGGCACCCTGCTTACATCGAGTTGTGAAACACTCATGTTGGTGGTCGTCTCACAGTGCTTAACATTACTGTCCAGCCACTTTAAAGTGGTGTACAGCGGTGGAAGGGGATTTTTCCCGCAGGGTTTCTCCACTCTGTCCCTACATCCGCCATTTGGCCTTTTCAAATTTATCCCAAAGAGATCGCCACCATTTCTGATGGACAGACTTCTCTGTGCACAATAATTGTGCTATCTCCTTCCAAGAGTGCTTCACCATTTGAGCATCTTTGTAATCTTTGTGAGAACAGCAAAGATTGTGATAGTTCCTCAGAACCAAGGCAAGCTGTTCCTCTAAGCCAGTGGTGCCCAATCCTGGTCCTGGAGGGCCACTATCCTGCAGGTTTTAGTTTTTCTCTGCTCCTCAGCAGATCTTCAAGTTCTGCTGAAGCCTGTTAATCACTCAGTCATTCAAATCAGGTGTGTCAAAGCAGAGA
>JAOXNZ010000177.1:19147505-19163365 GCA_028566095.1 Kryptolebias brasiliensis | reverse complement strand
CAGCAGCATTAACTCAGTGACATATAACATTGCAAAACATCTGGCTGGTATTTTAGCTCCTCTTGTTGGAAACACACCTCATCACATAGGGAACTCCATTGATTTTGCCAACAAAGTTCAACATTTGAAGCTGGCTCCAGGAGAAACCCTGGTATCATTTGATGTCACTTCTCTTTTCACTTGCATACCCACATCAGAAGCAGTGGAAACCGTCAAAAAACGACTCCTACAAGACCAGGACTTAATTATAAAATTATAGGGTTATTTTAACAGAAACAATAAGAAATTCCTGCTGGATTCGACCCCAGGCTGCACCGGAAGCTCTACAGGTCACTGCTGCTGTCGCTATTTGCGCTTGCAAATAACCACAGACTTCTAAATAACAGCGTTTATTTAAAACTGATGATAATGTAAAAGTTTATGAAATAGGGTTAGGCTAGGAAAATCTTTGAAGGAGGAGTTTTTAAAAAAAGCGCCAATCCAATTTGTTCTCGGATGCATTGGAACTGGATGTTAACATGTCAGTCCTTACAGACTCTGAACTGCAGCCTTTTTAAAGAGCTATATACAACAGGTAAGATGTTAACTCTTCACAACGTTTCCACAGAAACCAGCCTTGAAAATGGCCCGAACATCCCTTCAAAGTCCTACTCAGCTAATTTAATGTTGCCATGTCTAAAACAAAAGCAGTGGAAACTGAGCCATCTCCACATTTACTACGTTCAGGGAGACGCTGTAGGAGACGAGTGGGCTGTGGCTCGCATGGGTTGACTCGAGGTCTCTGTGTTTTGCCGTGCACGCTGTGGGCTCTAATCTGCCCTGATCCTCCTGGTGAGGGACGTCTCCTGCCCAGTCAGACACAGAGTCCCATAACGGAGCAGCTGCTCTGCAGGAGATGAATGGCTCAGACTGGGGGGGGGGGGATACTTTTATAAAAATGCGACCAATCAGCTCGAGGTGACTCACGGATTAGTCCGAGCTCAGAGTCTTGATAGTGAATGACTCCGGGGCGAATTAGCATAAAGCATATTGTTTTGTTTGGATCTTCTTTTATGAGTCGAGAAAATACATGAGACGCAGGTCTGGAATAATATGACAGAGCTCGTGTGTCTTTTCATTTAATTGGGGAAAAAAAAACACAAGATATTAAGCCATATGTGAATAAAAGAAACCACACAAAATCAAGAAGTACGTTCTGGTGTAATATTGTAATAAATGGCAGTATTCTGGCTAATTTACCTTCTGTTCTCCTCCCCTTTCCTCTCCTGCAGCCATTAGGAGGCTGAAAGGGCAGCCAATTACTCCCAGAGCTCGGCATGCGGTTCGACTAATGATGCTGGCAGGGAGGGGGGGTGGGGGTGGTGCACGCGCGAGTGTTGGGTACCATAACACCTCTACAATGAGCAGGGGTGGCTGAGAACTCACCGAAACCTCGGCTCAGATCAGGTCTAATCCTGTCTCTCACATCGTCCTTTTCCCCTCTACCAGATGCCTTTCATCTTATTTCTATTTTAGCTTCTTTTTAGCTGCTTTTTTCGTAACTTCGTTTCAGCCGTCGAACCGTTTAAAAGGGCTCCCTGAGCGAGAGAAAGGGCTTTAATTAGTCTCTCTGCTCTAAAAAGGCTGCACTGTGAGGAAAAAAAAAAAAATTACATTGCCTGTCCCCCGACTCTCCGCTTCCAGTGTTTGTGTGTGTGGGTGTGTGTGTGTGTGGGGGGGGGGGGGGTCCTGTCTTGATTCAGTCGCCTCTCTTACACCTGAGCAGAATGTGGAGAATTTTCTGTGACAGTAACCACTGATAACACCTTGGCTTATAAAAAAAAGACAGAGAGAAGTAGGCATCACTCCGTTGTTCCCTGTTCATCTAGTTATGTATTTACAGAGAGATGGAAAGGGACGAGACAGAATGTCCTGTGTGAAAACTCCAAGCAGTGACAGCATCAATTAAGCCCTGTGCTGTCCCCACCCCACCTCACCTCCGCCGCCAGCATCTCTCTCTCTCTCTCTCTGTCTCTCTGCAATGACAGAGGGCCAATCAGAAATAGCAAAATCGATCTGGCGCCGGCTGGCTCGGATGCATTTCCAAGCAGCCATAATGACTGCAGACTCATTTCTACCGGCTGCTGGTGCAATCACACGGCAACTTCTTTTTTTCCGGCAGAATATGAGCAAAAGAGCAGCGTTACTCTGTAGCGCCTGTTCAGTTACCGTCAGTGTGCCTTCTGCCTCTCAGGTCACAGCATGACGCTCTTGTAAGCCAATGATGCTTATGTACTTTTCCCTTGTCAGTGAAGCAGCTCTTTTTTAATTGTAACTGTATATATGACTTTTTTTCTCTACCGTGGCCTCATTTGTGCGAGCTGTCGTTAACATGGCTGCTGTTCATCGGCTGTCAGGTTTACTCAGCCACATCTTTAGGTGGTGTTGGGTGTCGATTCAGTTTGGTTGCTGGGCGTCAGCGTTAAATAAATATCATTAAAACATGCTAGATGTTGCAAACGTTTCGCCAGGGAGTTTAATTACCAGCAGCACTCAGGAGGATGATAAGCTGATGTGCAGAGGTATGGCATGACCCGGACGTGTTTCTGGTGTTTCGAAACAACGCTTTCATATTTGGAGGTGCACGTGCAAAGAAAAATACTAGAAAATATCTGATGGGATTTCAAAAGGTGCCAATTCCAGCCAACATAAACTTTCTTCTATAAAGCCCAATAGAAATTTGGGACTTACTAATCTAAGCCTGTGGTTCCCAAAGGCAGAGTCGGACCCCCATTGTGAGTCATGAGCTGATTTCCTGTAATTAAATGCAATTTTAAGATCATTGCTAATAGCGCATTTTTGCCATAATAGTTAAAAATATAAAATTAGCAGTTATAAATTCATTACAAATACTGTTATTAGTTGTCATTGTATTCAACTTTTTTTTTGGCTTATTAGCAATGTTTGCACACTTCAGCCAGTAATAGTTGGGGTTGCGAGTCTCTGCTGATGTTATTTTCTTGGTCAGAACCTGAAACGGACAAAATGCCAATGTTTTTGATGTGAGAAGTGTAGTGAGACCAAAATGCTGCCGCCAATGGTTCAATAGGGTCACCGTGGAAACCTCAAGTGACAGATGTGTTAGCGTGACGTGTTGAGGATGACTCCCAGCTACGACCTCACCAAATTTTACCTCAGTAACTATAAACCTTACCGAAGTATAGAGTCACATCAAATGTTTACTTTCTGAGAATTTCATTAAATTCTGTCCAGTTTTTCATGAGATATTTTGCTGTTATGACATAAAAACAAACACACGCAGACATGGGCAAAAACAGTTTCACCATTTTGCTTTTTTTTTACAGATAATTAAGCCTCAAACAGTCACTGTGTGAAAACTACAAGTCTTATTAGAAAAATACCTGAAAAAACCTTCACTTCCGGTCTTAAACAGAAATATTGAGCTCAGATACGATGGGAGTCAATGAGAGACACAATTGAGGGAAAGAAGACAAACATTTCTACACGTTGTTCAAACTGTACAGGAAGTGTAAAGTTTGTCACAGGAAAATATGTTTGATTGCAAAGATTTTGGAGAGTTTAGACAGTTTAAAAGTTAGTGTCGTTCGCTTTTTGGTTGTGACATTTCCTGGTCACTGAAAGACGTTTCTCTCGCTAATAAGGTCCTTACAGTTTAGATGCTAAACTGGCGTTGAGGTTTGAAGCCACATGTTTTGGCTTTGGTGTTGAGACCAAAACACTTGCTCCTGTTAATTCTCTGAGATGTGGTGTTATAATTATCCATTAGCATGACTAGGCAGTGTGTTTTTCTGCTCCGTGGCGTACCCAAAGTAAGCCGCCCTGGAATTTTATCAAACAAATGTTCGATTTTGGTCTCTTCAAAGCTTTTAAAAGCTCATCTTCTGATGAATCCCAGGAATCTCAGCTGCCCCAGTTTGCTTTTCATGCATCTTCCTAAACATGGCACTTGAGACTAAAAATTATGCACTGATAACAAAAGGATTGCAAAAAGTGAAGCGGCTTTAAAGCATAATTAAGTCAATTTGAAATGAGTTTTCATTTGATACAATGTAGTTTCTAAACTTAATGTCTTTGTCCATTGTTTTTTAAAGCACTCTTTTTCCAACAATGTCCTCATCTAATTGAGATGCAAAGCTGTTTTTTTTTGTCACACTGCTGCTGTGTTTCTTCTCACCAGGACATCCACTTGTACAGAAAGAGTCTCACTGTCAGTAGGAGTAGTTGACAGCTGCTTGGCGAGCAGGAAACTGATGGAAGCTCTAACCTGTGAAACGACTCTGGCGCTCGGGCATCAGCAGGCTGATATGTGAACCGCACAGAAAGCGTCGAGCCGCAGAACAAGAGAGTCTGGAAGCAGGACACTGGAAGCTGTTCGAACATGTGATCCCTGCATCAGAGCCCCCGAGCGAGCCTTCCACTAAAGTCCCACTGCATTGTGGGATATCGCCATCACGCCTCTTGTGAAGGGGAAATTCACACTGAGTTGGCTCGCTGCCTTCCAGACAAAAGACGAGGGGTGGCTTTTGATTCCTTCTCTGTGTTCATCTCTAGTACAGGAAGCTTGAACACGAGACACCCAACACGTAGCGAGAGGCTGTGGGTTACTTTCCGTGGTAGTTTCTCCAGCTTGCTCTGCTTCTCTACATATGTTTTACGCTGCCTTCAACCCTCCCAAAGCCCTCAAAAGAGAGAGAGAGAGAGAGAGATGAAGAGAGGTAGAGAAGCCCTTGTAACTTCGGGTCAATTTGACCCGAAGGCCAACGCATTACGTGACCTTGCTGACTGAGCTGAGCCCATATAAGCACTAGGGATATGAAAATGAGCCAGTTCGATTTGCAGACATGCACGGTGCAATTGGATCAGGACAGAAGCCGTAAGTGGCTTGGGATTAAATCTAGATGCATCGATCTCATTTTTCTTTGCCCCAATAAAATCTGATCCACTTAAATGTTAGAAGAAAAGTGTGAAAGCAGGTTTGTTTCTACAGACATCCCCTTTGAAAAAAATAACAACAAGAGCTAAATCAGTAGTTGTGGTGGTGTTTGAAGAATGCATCTCTTGGAGGCTCTTCTTGTAATTGAGGGTGCCATTGTGTAAGCATTGAAGCACCCTTACTACTAACCTGTTAAAGATTGAAGTCTTGTATCTCATCACACAGCTTTGAAAGTAAGCCATTTTCTACACCAAGCCACTGGCAGAGGCTTCGTTTTGCTCTTGGCTCTCTTTACAAACGGGAGCCGTTTGTAAAGTTACACAGTCAAAAATTAACAGCAATATTTTTGTTTTTTTTAGCCTTTCATAAGACTATAATAGAATAGACCTAATAAAATAGGTCATATTTTCACCATGTTATCCATACGTTTATAAATGTCATAGTTAGTTAGCAAGCTAAATATTTAACTCCAAATTTTAGCTAAAATTAAATGTTTAGCTAATATGCAAATTCCTTGCCGAAAAGCGGAAGTGGACTATTAAAATAAAAGTTAGAACAGCTCGTCCAATGTCCTCTGCTAACACGTTTGACATGTCCAGAGGAAATGATGATAAAATACATAAGAGAAAACTGAAGTGATTCACTATGACCAGCAGCTGCTCTTCTTCTTCTTCTACTTCTGGTGTTTTTTGGCAGTTTGGCAAGATGTGTTGGGCTTTTATTTTGATAGTCCACTTCTGCTTTTCGGCAAGGAATTTGCATATTAGCTAAACATTTATTTTCCAAACTAAATATTTAGGTCAGAGCTAAATATTTAGTTTGGAAATGAAATGTTTAGTTTGGAACTTAAATATTTAGCTTGGACTTAAACATTTAGCTTGCTAACTAAATATTTAACTTAAAATTTAGTTTGTAAACTATATGTAAACTAAATACTTAGTTTGGAACTATGACATTTATAAATGTATGAATAATATGGTGAAAATATGACAGGCTAAATAAACCAAAATATTGCTGTTAACTTTGGATTGTGTAACTTTACAAATGGCGCCCCATACGAGCTGCATTGGCACCCTTCAAAATTTCTTCAAAGGTTTTTTAGTTGACTACTATTCTTCCTGTGCTATTCCTGCTGTTTCGTGGTTTTGTTTTCTCGCCATTGAAGCCTACTGTTAAAGAGAACTGCAGCAGTGCCAGCATAAACAGCAGCAAACACCGAAAGTGTGCTTCAACCTGATTATGCGGATCAACTACCATTACAGGAAGATAAATAAAGGTCAATTTAAGACACATTTAGTTCCTCATGCTTGGCAGACATTTTAATTTTGCACGAGGATTTTATGTGTATGTTAATGGAAGTGTATTGTAACTTCAAAACAATTTCTGTGAGCAGACATACAGGTATCAAAAAATTAGTCTCAATAGCTAACAGAATTATTCCTTTGTATTGTTGTATTGAGTCAATGTGTTTGATCAGACTCATATTGAAACTCATCGTTTTGTAATTAGTGGCTGAGTAGTACATTGTATTGGATTTTCCTGCCCATCTATTGATAATGTATCAGATTGCTGGCAGTATTTCGAGATACGTATCAAATCGGCCACAGTCCAGAGGAGCACAACCCTTGTAAGGGCATGTGTAGCCAACTTATTTGTATCCAGTTTCCCTGTGCTACAAAGAGGTTGCATGAAATAACCATTGCTGATTGAGGGGTAGATTATGGCCGTGAGAACAAAAAGAGAAAAGTAAATCCGTTTTATGTAAGCATTTTTAAAGCCCTTTGCTTTAACGTTAAAGTGATGGCTTTTCGGCTACAACTCGCAGGCTTCTGCCCTACTCCTCCAAACACGACACTTCTGTGACAAGGATACACATCAAAGTCCAAATCAATGTAATTGTCAAGTGTGACACACCAAAGGGATTTGTGGATTTGCTCAAGGCAGCTTTGCATTTTGAAGAGATAAGATTTGATCAAGAGACCTGCTACACACAGTAAATATCTTTAGAGGTAATGAAGCATTATGACTCACACCTTCTGTCTCCCCTTAGGTGGCCTTCACGCTGGATGACGACCCTGCTACAAGGTAAAAATATCAACCAGAATGTGGATGGTATTTGCAGGGTCTTCAGTCACATATTAAGAACACAGGGGGCTCCTCGTTACTCCTGATGAAGCTCGACTGGTCCAAAGTGGTTTTGAGCGTGTCCAAAACTTCCATAGTGGTTTACCATTGCGGTGGCAACAGACTGAAGTCCTGGGTGTAGCATGATGGCAGTATGTCTATGATGTGGGCCTTGCACTCACCAGCATTGCTTGGTGACTGAGTAATTAAAGCAGGACTGGCCAGACGTGCTATTCGCGGTGGCAGCATTGTGTTAATCTTCTAGCACCTGGCAGCATCCTGATGCAGTCCAAGAGATCATGCCAGGACCTTGGCATCCTGGGATATGGAAAATAGCAGAGATAAAACCTATTTGTTGAGCACAATGAGCATAGCAGAATCATGATTACCTCCATACTGAAGGAGATTTTCCAAATTTGCAATGATCCAGCCACATTCTAACAAGTCATGGAGAGAGTAGCTGGGTCATTATCTAGTGTGAATGGGGACTCTTGTCTGTAAATGGTGCCAAAATGATGGCTATTTCTCCATTCAATTCAGCCATTACATTTGACGCAAATTTCTAAAGCAGGTGTGATCGCCATATGTTGGATGCAGGGAGGAAATCGGACAAAGGAGCTTGTGATAGTAGAAAGGATGCAGCTTGTGTTTCTCACTGAGTGATAAGCAATGGCCATGGCGTTTGCAGTAAATTTGCAGGGAGGACAAGAACAAAGAGGGACAAAAAAAAAAAAGAAAAGTAAGTGGAAAGCCAGAGCAATGGAGGACAGAAACAAAAAGGGGTCGTAACCCTGTCATCAGCGTTCGAGCCAACAAGCAGCTGGAAAAGACTGATGCTCCTGCCTCCTCCATCTATCTCCTCCCACTCATCAGCGCCACCCAATCAGAACTTTAGTCTCTTTCTTTCTTTTCGCACATCTCGTGTTTCACCGCTGTTTTTCCGCCCTGCTAACTTCCGGCCCCTGACTGATTCGATCAACCTCAAAACTTTGGCAGAGTTTTCAGTAGTGAATCCTGAAACAGGGCACTTGGTTGTAATAAAATAATAATAATAAAAACCCACTGAATTGAATTTGAAATATTCAAAGGCAAACCATAGGAAGCCCTTTATCTTGTCAAACCCGGTGACGCCTAGATGCCCAGCTGTCTTTCTTTTTCCTGTTCTCATCATGGAAAAACTCCTTGACCTGAATAAGCAACTAATTGCCCGTAGCAGCAAAAAAGGAAGCTGATGCTGGGAGAATAATTACCATCTTCATTTGGAGAAGAGATGGCTCTAAGTGTGTCTTTGGGGCTCTCTCCTTTGTGCCGAAGATCATTCTGGGACACAAGCTAAAATTCACTTCAGTGCCTCGAAAGCCCTTCACCCTGGAGGCCCCTATCAGTAAGGGATGTCCCCTTTTTCAGAGCCCTCAGAGTACTGAAATACAGCACAAATAACCCTTTAAGTTCTTGCGTCTGTGGGATAATTCACTTCCCGTGCAACGTGACACTGCTGGCAGGTTGAAAGGAGAGAGGTTTGATTCAGTGTCCTGTTTAACTTGCCCTTCCAATATCAGTTACAGTGAGGCTACAACTAAAGCTAACCTCAAGCTTTTCTGACTGTCGAAGCTGCTAAACAGGCCCTGAATGAACCACATTTATCTTGTTAAACAGGGAACATTTTACTTGGATTAACAAAAAATGTCACAGTTGTGAACGGATGAATGCCCAGTGCTGTCTAAACCTGGATGTTTCAGGTGTACGATGACTAGAGTGTCCTCTCACTTCTGTCGGTTTTTTCCAAGTTACACTGGAGCTCAACAACGCATCTCAAATCACTTTGAGGTCGTTTGAAAGGAGGAGAGAGGAGAGGTCTGCGTTCTAGTGGTCCAGTTGCCAGTTTTTTGGCAGAAAATGTAGAGCAGTGATACCATGGGAGCACAAGCAGCAGCAAGCTTGGCCCCAGGAATTTAGCAGAAATTAAGGGCTGGTAAAAATGACAAACTGACATTGGAACTGGTTTAGAGAGGACAGAAGGTGGATGGAGGTGGTGGGGGGAAGGCATATGAGAGGATTGGGAAAATGGGACTAGTTTGTCAGCAGATCGATGGCTGCAAAATGTTGAAACTATATCAGGATTCTCCTTCACCTCAGTGGCAGAAATAGCAGCTGTTGTGACCCCTGAAAGGAAACTGTGGAGATTTGATTTGGTCAGGAGATAAGTCCTACATACACAATATCAACTGTATGTTTAAAGGGAATTCTAAAATGTTATTTGGATTTTCAAGTGGGGTGTTCACTGTGTCCTTTTTCTTTTCTTATTTTTTCTTCTTTTGAGGTTTGTTGTCCTTCAGCTGTGAGGCGTTTGACTTAGCTTCTTAAGCCTCCTTCACACTGGATGGTGACCCCACTACACTTTAAACGGCCTACAGGACATTTTAGAATGTGGCTTGTAAACAGGCGCCCACAGATCACGCCACACTACCATCACAGGTATCAGGTCTGCGTTAGATTGATTCCATGTTCTCGGTGTGTGGGCAGCCTGGCCTCTGCTGCTTCAGCTTCTTGACGACCAATCCACGCTGGTGTACATGGCTCCTCTGATATACCCTGCCACCGTTGCCATCATGCTCCGTCCAGGAGCTTGATACATTGCCACCACAATATTAAACCACCACAACCTCTCTAAGTTTTGTTTATATTTAAAACTATCATGGACTTCATCGCTCTAACATCTGTAATGAGTCCCTTGCATCATTAATACCCACCGAAGACCTCTGCCAAGAATCTACAAGGACCAACCATGTTCTGGCCGATTTTTTTACATCATAGTGGGATCATCGTTCATCATGATGGCCTTACTACTGATAGACTTTCTCCATCCACATCATTCTAAACACTGAAATACCCATGCAGCACCACTAGGTGGCGAGAACAACCACATTAGCAGCACATTAAAAAACAGAGGACGAACATGTTTCGCTTGGCGAAAGAGTTGTCCAGAAACAACTGAAGCTCGTTTTTTTCTTATCATTTTATTTTTTTATATTGTTTACAATTTGTGCTCACTTATTTATCATTTCAGCACGAGATCAAAGTTACAGATTACAGGATCGGGATACAGCAATACAGACAGAATAAAACCTCTGTCTGTTGTTTTAGTTTCTTGGACACAAATTGAAAGTAGGTGTACATAAAATAGGTTGCTAAGGTATTGTTTGATCATTTCTGAAAACCTCTGCATCTTGGTTCTACATGAACACAGCAAAAACAGGAGTTTCTAAAACTCTGCAGTTTAGAAAGCATTTATTTTATTTTTTTACTTTTCTTTTTCACCAAAAACGTGGTTTGTGTGTGGACAGGAGGTACAAATGTAGCAAAACCTTTTCCATTTTTTTTAAATATCCAAACTAGTGTGGAAGTGACTACCAACAAAACACAAAAGCTTCGAATGGACTTCCATTAATGTTCATTTACAGGCAGTAATGTGACGTCTAATAACGATCTCTGGACTTAATGACTAAACAAAGCGGATCACTTTCCTCCTAATCTTCATCTACAGTATTCACAGATCCCCTAGCAACAATTAAAAAACCCTCCTGTAATGTCCCTGTAATCCTCAGTTCATCCAGAGAATTACTTTAATGGCTGCTGTACTTTAGCATGTTAGCACTGTTTTTAAAAGGGCCGATTAAAGTTTAAGCTGATGCTATTTTTGACTGATAATTGCTACACGCAACCACACCTTGAAACTACCGATGGGCATTTTAAGCAAAAACACTACTTGAATTTGTCCGGTAATTATTCGAATTTAAAAAACAACATTTGCCTGTTTCATGTTTTTGCTTAAAACCTGAAAGGTTGCGTCCACACAGTTGAATTTAGGTTTACTTTACTCACCTCAAGTCCTGCAGCTGACAACCCCTCCAGTGAAACAGAGGCTGAGGGTGCAGAGACGTGTGCTGCTGCTAATTCTGCTGACCGTTCCAATGGATCAACAAGGACCTGATTGGCCGTAATCCTTTCAAACTATACTACGATGGCAGGAAGACGCTGGGGACGCTCCAAGTTGTTTCTCTTTATTTTCTTTCGGGACTGGGGTGGGCGGTCGGTGTTGTGTATTGAGCCTCCCTTCATTTAACATATAGATGTTCGCATCAATGTAAGCTGGAACAGAAGGTGACTATTTCAAGGGGTGGCATCGCCTTCTGGCAATGAGACGTATCATTGTAGAGCGATGTCTTAAATATTCCGCTGTGCTAAGCTTAGCCGAGGTCAAGATGTCTCGAGCAGAAAGATGAGCACAACCGTGGCTGTCTGTGGCCCTCATGGGAGCATAGCTGCTGCTGATATAATAGTCTGTCTGAGTGGATGGCTATGATTCGGCCTGTCAGCAGCAGAGCGTCGTGTCTTCAGCTTGCACAATGTGCAGCAAGCCCTATGGATTTTCATATAATATTTTGCTCAGGCTACATGCTAGAATTACACTCTCGCTAAAGGTCATCGAGCTGCACGGAGCAGATACTGAAACGAACACAGACAGAGGAGGAGAGGGAGGAAGAGGGAAAAGTGGCATTAATTATCCATCAGTGCTCCTCTTGCTGTGCTAAAGCTCTGGTTTAATGTCCTTATTCTTCTTCCTTTTTTTTTCTTCTTATTACTAGTGCTCGTTGCTGAAAGGCAAAGGCGGATGACAATGTTTTTGCCAGTGTGCCAAAATATCGCATGCAAAGCTGAATGAATTTGGAGAAAACTTGCAAAGAGTCATTTTTGGATTTACAGCTGGTTAATTTTTAGAGTCAACACAATTCTAGATGGCTGCCACAGCCAAGTGACCCTCAAAACCGCAAAACTGGTTAAATTTTACAAATATTTACCTAAAATTTGGTGTGCTTGAAGCTGAGACTGGTCTCCAGCACATAGGCTGAGCCCTAACAGATTGTGCAACAGCTTTGTTAAAAATGTTGCCATTAACAATTCGGAGACAACTCTGTTAGGAAAATAATATCTCATGAACCACAGAACGGATTCTAATGAAGCAGTCAAAAAGTAATCATTGGATCAACATTTACAACTGAGTAGCTTTTGGAGTTAGCCTAATTCAAGATGGCTGCCACAGCTAACTGACATTAGCCAACACAAAAATTACTATAACCAAAGCTGGAAAGTAGTATTTACTCGCATTAATGAAATTGCGTATGAATTTTGCATACTTTGTACTTTTATAAGTGATCATCATTATCTATACATTTTATTTTACTCGAGTATGTTTTATTTCAAGTATTGTACTCAGTTACATTTGAAACCTCATCTGTTACTAAGTAAAAAATGTGAAAGTAAACACGTTAAATTAAAATAAGGCGGAGAAAAGAAAGGGGAACCATAGCGCCTGCAGTGACTGGGTCTGTTCCTTACTAGTGAGCTGGAGTATGAACCGGCTGGAAGTGATGAAGAGCCGCAAAGGAGGAGCTTCCCTGTTAAATAAACCCATAGAGATTGTGTACAAACTCCGCCCACTCGGCGGGCCGCCTCATCCACCGGCCTGGAGCGAAACTCGGCACATATGCACTCGTCGGCTCGTCACCTGTTAACCTTCACTGCGACTTTTGTTCAAGTCAAGCGAAAGATCATGAAATAAAGTCGTGGAACTCCCGGCCATGTTTAAGAGACACTTTGACTTCAAGTTAAAGGAAGGAAGCTGCTCCATTCTGCTGTTAGCTGTGTTAGCTTAGGGAGGCTCAGACCTGCAGCCTGTGGTGGGGAGTTTAAAAGACGTTTGTTTGGTGTTGTAAGTTAAAACAAGGCTTTCTTAGACTGTTAATGTTGATTAGCTCTGTAGCAGCTTGTAGGCTAACTACGTATTAAATATGCTAATGATTACTATGATGCGATCAGAACTGGAGAGCATTCAAAGCAGCATTTTGGCTGTTTTGTGTTGAAAGCAAGCACCGAGAAGTGGTCCAGTTACAGCACAGGCTCCGACACATATTGCTTTCCTGTTCGGCTCAGCAAGACAAATGTCCTTCATATCCGAATTCTCAGCGCGCATTCGCTAATATTGCATGCAAATGTTGGTTATAATTCAGCATTTATATGCAACATCCTCTACGTGTAGAGAACGGAGCGTCTCAACAACAGTACAAGAACCGACTGGTTAATAAACGCATGCCTGCTGCAAAGTGAATTTTGTGACGCCAACTGTGTGGAGGTGAGCTTTATGTTGTAAATATTTCATGAGCAACTTTTGAGGTTTTCCACAAGTTTGCCTTCCGAAAACTGTTTTATGAATATTATATATACATGATGTCTTCTCAGTCTGTCAGCTCAAATCAGTCTCGGAAGAAAAGAGTAAAAAAAAACAAGTGTACACGTGTTCATTCCTGTATTTTGACGTACAATATTTGGACTTGTGGATGTTTATTGATTGCTGCCAAAAGGCAAGGACTGACGACAATGTTTTTGCTTGAGTCTGTGTGTGTGTTCATGCAATTCAATGATGTGAATGGGTGAGTGAATACTTCATTTTGAAGTCCGGCCCCTCTATGTAAATGCATGGAACATTTTCCCGACTAAAAAATAAAACTGCATTTTAAGATAATGTTGTTCAAATGTTGCTTTTTGTAGATTCTTGTAGCTCCTACCTTGATGCTGTTTGTTCAAAAATGCATTTTTTTTTTTAGATATATTTGGTTCCAGTTAGTTGTTTGAGGCTTAAAGAAAAGTGTCACGTTACACTGACTGACAACGTGCCGGCCTGTTAGCGAGCTGGGAGAGTCTGTAGGTGGGACCTTTGTAACGACGGTACAGCCCCACATCACTAGTGCACAGACCCTGGCTCCTAAAATACAACATGGACACTCCCAAAACAAAAAAAAAAACCAAACACATTGGCTTCCATTTTGGACAGTAGAAGTTATGGGAGTCACTTCATCCATGTCCATGGTGTAGATTATGAGTAATGAAGACCCAAAGGTTGCTATTTGTTCAATCTGGAAGGTGTTTAAAAAAAAAAAAAAGAAAAAGAGCAAGAGGTCTAAGAGGTCTCTGCAGCTCACTGTACTGTTCAGTCACATTCGTGCTGAGGTTTTATCATTTAACCATTAGTGCCTATTTAAATGGAACACAGATTTAATTAAAGCTTACTCTCCGTGAGCCTTTTCATTTGCAAAAGTAAATAAAGATTAAATAGTTTAATTGTTCTGATTATCAAGCTATGATTTTCTACACTTTAGTTACAGGGGAACGAATGAAGAGTCTTTCAGTCTAACAATATTTTGTTGGCTGCTGTAGCTTGTTTTAAATTTAGCTCGTGCAGCAAATGTTCAGCAATATGGTGCACTTTTATGGTTTGAGATGCTAATATCTATAATAATTATATAGTATTAATTGTGCCTTCTTTCCCCCAGTGTGTCTCACTGCTGTAGGGCTTGAGGTTTTCGCTTAAATCCCCCAGCCTCAGACTGAACCCATCCAAGCTCTCTTTGACTTCTATTGTATCTGAGCTCTGAGTTTTCTCTTTAAAGCTGGAAATTAAAAGGCTTTTTACTCTTGTCATACCTCCTTCATGAAAGACTGGATAAGAATTGAACTCTGATGCTACCAGCCACTTCAGCAATTCAATCCAAATTGTATTTTATTTTATAGTTTCTGTTCACAGTGATTGTATGGTCGAGGCCTCCTTTTTACTCTGTATTTCTGCCTGTGTTATTAAGAATGCTGTCAGGGTGTGACAAACACAGCAGTGCGATGACCAGTTTGTGCCTATGCAAAACCACTTGGTTGAACTTAAAAACTCATCAGTGGTGGAGAAAAAAACAACAACAAAAGCAAACAAGAAAAAAACACAAATTTTGACAAGAGAATTTTTATTATCTGTGAAAAAGCAGCGTGAGTGAAATATAGTGAAGAATTAAATGTTAGCCTAGCTGAATCGCTAAAGTTAAAATTACAAAAACAGTAGCTAAAAGGTGACATTTTCAAAGCAGTAGGTAAAAGCTAAAACTGGCAAAACCTTGGCCAAAAGCCAGAATTAGCAAAACAGCAGCTAAAAGCTAAACTTCACGAACCTCGGACAAATGCTGAAAGTAGCACAACAGCAGCCAAAAGCTACAATTTATAAAACCTTGGCCAAATCCTGAAAGTAGCAAAGCAGCAGCTAAAGGCTAAAACTGGCAAAAACCTTGGCCAAAAGCTAAGATTGGCAACTCAAGGCTAAAATTTGCAGTTAGCAAAACTGTAGAAAATAAGCAGGACAGTAAGTAAAAGGAAGCTAGAATGACAAAACTAGAGCATGTGTGCTGAAGCAGATTTCAGAGAACAGCTCAACTGGGAGATTGTTTTTTGTTTTGTCTTTTTCTTTGGAAATAAAGTCTAATAATTCAAAAAGTAATAAAGTTACAAAACTAAAAGTCAAAGCACGTTATTCCCAGTCGAGCCAAATGTTTTGATATATGACTGCCTAACTTAGTACAAATTATGTGGAAGTAGTTTGAATGCCAAAAAAAAAAAAACTGGTTTAATTGCTGCATTGATTAAAGAAAGTTAATGAAACATGTTTTATTAAGTAGCCAATTAAGGTCTAATCTGTTATGGTCCTACTCGAAACTGAGATTCTGCCTCTTTTTGGTTATCTTCGGCGTTACTCATCCGATGAAACACTCTTTAGATCTGTGAGTGGTTGTTGAAACACACCAAAAAAAAGAAAAAAAAAAAGGAGTGTTAATCTACTTGCGACCTGTCCAGGGTGTCCCCCGCCTCTCGCACAGTGACTGCTGGAGATAGGCACCGGCTCCCCGCGACC
>JAOXNZ010000177.1:19120962-19133185 GCA_028566095.1 Kryptolebias brasiliensis | reverse complement strand
ATCCCAAGACCATCAAGACCATCTGGAGCTAAATGTTCTGCTCAGTGTCAGAAAGCTTGGTCTCAGTCTCAGGTCATTGTCCTCCAACAGGATAATGACCCAAAACACACAGCTAAAAAAAAAGGTTGTGCAACAAAATATTAAGTTAAGGGCAACATCCTGTTTGTCAAGGCCAGCTTTAATAGTGTTTGTCTGTTTGTTTAATAATTTTGTTAAACCAAAATTCCAAATCTGTGACTGACTTTCATTGGTGGATTTTCAGTATTTTTTTTTCTTTTTATTATTTTAGTCAGCTTCAAGTTCTTACAGTGCCCTTCGTGGTGTTTTCCTTCTTTAACAAGATGGTTCAAACAGATTTGTCCACGTGCGTGTTTTCTGTCTCTCGCCATCAAAATGAAACTATCATAAAATTAGCCTGTTCGTTTCTTTTTAGGGGAACAAACTTACAAACTCAGCAGGGCATCAAGTAATTATTTACCCCACAGTAGTTACTGTTGTTGATATTTTATTGTTCTTCATAGAGCTAATTTAGTGTGACTTGCTGCCAAGAGCCGAACAGGAAATATAAATTTTTAAAACTTTGTCATTAATTACAGGAGTTAACTCTGTCTGTAAATGAAGTATCTCATTCACCACAAGACGGAGTTAGATCGAACTTTCAGAGCTGGAAACACAAAAATGGTTATTCAGTTCGTCCAGTTTTGCAAACATTGAGCTAAACGTTGGATTGGTAGAAGATGAAAGTTATTTACAGCACTTACTCTGAGCCCTGCACTGTGTGACGACTTTGCCTATAGCTTTGGCACGATATGCTAAGACATTTGGGTTTTTTTTAAAAATGTGTATTTAAATATCTAATTTGGACGGGCTCAGTTTCTGTCCCCAGCCACTGGCCGATAATGCAGAAAATCAAAGTTTACCATTTTGTCTTGTTTTCATCTCCACTCCACTGCCATGTATGCCTAAAGTTATACTGACCAACTGTATTTTATCTGTCATTTTATTGAATTCGTCTTTCATTTGTTCCTAATTAATGCCGACCTCCTGTGTCCTTATCTTTGACCAACAGGTGGGAACACAAGCCTGGCTGGTGCGATAGACTCCGTTGTCAAGTGAAAAAAAGAGAGACAAACCGGACCTGTTGCCATGGGGAAACAGAACAGTAAACTGCGGCCAGAGATGCTACAGGACCTCCGGGAGAATACCGAGTTCTCCGACCACGAGCTGCAGGAGTGGTACAAGGTATGCACCTGCGAACACCAGACACATTCTTGAAAAAAATAACTGATCACCTGTCTGAACACACTTTTCTACTATTTCTACTCTGATGCACACAATAGAAAACCACTGCAGTTTTTCCTTATTTAATCGATGGAGGCAGCTCTACAAAACATTAGCATTAACCCTGTTTGTCTGTTAGCAAAATAGCTCATGAGCCGCTAGACGGATTTGAATGAAATTCACAGAAAGGAATCACTGGATGTACATCGGCAACTGATTACCTTTTGGAGTCGGCCCAATTGAAGATGGCCGCCACAGCCAACTGACCTTAGAAAACACAAACATGGTTATAACTCAGCCAATTTTTACACATATTTATCTACAATTTAATGTGGTGGTAGCTCAGAGCCATCCCCAACACATACTTACAGACACTACACATTGCACAATAGTTTTGCCTAAAATTTTAGCAGTAACGGTTAAAGTCAAAACTGTTTGTCTGTTAGAGAAATACCTCAAGAGCCACTGGACAGAATTTAGTGAAACACTTGGAACGTAATCATTAAATGTCCATCTGCAACGCATTAACATTTTAAGTCAACCCATTTTAAGATGACTGCCACAGCGAAGGAACCTTAGCTTACACAAAATGAGAGGGCATTCCAGAGCCTCGGAGTCACCACCCAAAAAGCGCAGTCTCCACGAGTTTTAAAACAGGTTTGGGGTACAGTCAATAGCATTTGACTCGAAGACCTCACAGACCTAGACGAAGCTAAAGGAACCAAAAGGTCAATAGTGTATTTAGGAGCCTGGCTGTGGATAGCCTTGAAAGTTAAAACCAAAATTTTAAAATTAATCCTCAAGTGCACGAGAAGCCAGTGCAGGGAGGCAAGAACAGGAGTAATGTGCGCTCTTCTATCAGTTTTAGTCAGCAGCCTTGCTGCAGCATTCTGTACAGACTGAAGGCGAGCCAGGGACGTTTTATTAAATCAAATAAAAAAAACTATTACAATAGTCTAAACGAGAGGAAATAAAAGCATGAATAACCATCTCTAGCTCAGTCTGTGACACAAACAAACTCAACTTAGAAATGTTCCTTAAATGATTAAAACAGTTACGAACAAGAATTTTACAATGATTATCAAAAAACAAGGAACTGTCAAGGATAACACATTCACAGTAGGAGCTAAAGACGTGAGATGTTGCTTGATTAAAGGAATCTTTTCATCAGGGGAAATAACAAGTTATCGTTTTGTTTCCATTTAACTGCAGGTAATTGTTGTCAAGCCATAATTTAATTTCAGACAATTGTTGAGTTCAGACAGTTTGTACATCTCAGAAGGTCGAAAAGAGCAATACAATTGTATGTCATCAGCATATAGATGATAAGACAAATTTTTGTAGCATTTCAGAATGATCAGCAAAAGGATATAAATACAATAAAAAGAAGATTGGGCCCAAAACTGAACCTTGAGGTACCCCACAAGACAGTGGTGCACTATCTGAGTAAAACTGGATCATAAAAACAGAAAAAGATCTTTCAGATAAGTAAGAAATGAACCAGTTTAACACAGTACCAGAGATGCCAAACAAGCCTCTCAGTCCGTTGATAAGAACAGTATGATCCACAGTGTCGAAGGCTGATGTTACGTCTAATAAAACTAGCACAGAATAGTGACAGTTTCAGTGCTACTCACCTCTTGGGATCTCACGGCATCACAAGCTTGTGCATAACATCATTTACAAGGTTTAATTAAAACCATTTCTCTACATAAGATGATTGTAGTTTAAAACTACGGCATGAAACCTGGAGGGTGATATGCATTCCTGGATGGAAAGCGAGGCTAATATTCATGTTTTGATTTCTTCTCATTTGTACTATACCGGAATTCCTTGTTTGTAAATTTAGATCAGTCGTCTCTTCGTTGTTCGCAGCTCGTACCGAATGCAGCTGCTTGCCTGTTAAGGACTGAGAAGGCACGAACACATTCCTTCCATCCTGCCCTCACTTCATTCACAATGTGTCATGAGTAGCATACAGTTATTTGTTCTCCCTCCTTTCACCTTTTCGTGCTAAACTATTTGGTTTTCAGAACCTTGAGGCAGTAATGACTGAAACTGTGTGCGACTCCGAAAGGTTATTAGATTTGGGAACTCGAAAAGGTCGCTGCAGGCTGCGTTTTAGGCGGATTTGCAAGACATTAATCGATTCCAGATTAATTTAGCTACTTAAACAACGTTTTTCCATCACTGTTCTCTCCTCTATTAGAACAATGTAGTTATAGTGGACACAGATACAGAAGAAAGTGCATTTCTAGAAAGATTTTATTGTTCTCAACTTTACTCACATTCTGGATTGGCAGACCAGAGGACTGTGTCACTTTTGTTGTCTGTGTGCACAAATGTGTTTGTACTGCCCTTAAGTCACGGAATTGCCCACCATTATAAGTCCCGTTTAAACTCTTGGTTAGTAGCCTGAACGTATGTAGTCGCTTGAACGAAGTGCCAAAAGCAAAGCATATTCTATCAGGAAGTCATTTTAAGGAACAGGTCGTGAGCTTGCCAGTAAACCGTGAAACTAGACATGTTTAATGCACAATATGCAAACAATCAAACATGAATAATGTAACAGATGTGGTGGAGATTCTCAGTCATCCAGAACATGGTGATCCAAATCAAACCCTGCTTCGAATCCCATCCGACCTCAGGCCGGCTCAGCCTTGGAAAGTGTTAGCCTACATCTAGAATCACGTCTTTTTTCTTGCTGTTGTTGTATACATCAGGGTTTCTTGAAGGACTGCCCCAGTGGGACCTTGAACGTGGAGGAGTTCAAGAAGATCTACGCCAACTTCTTCCCCTACGGAGACGCCTCTAAGTTCGCCGAGCACGTCTTCCGAACTTTTGACACCAACGGCGATGGGACGATAGACTTCCGGGAGTTCATCATTGCCTTGAGCGTCACGTCGCGAGGGAAGCTGGAGCAGAAGCTGAAGTGGGCTTTCAGCATGTACGACCTGGACGGAAATGGGTACATCAGCCGCGAAGAGATGCTGGAGATAGTACAGGTGAGCAATGAAAGGTTGGATGGTATGGTAAAGGTAATGCTTGTGGGCAATGGAGATGCCACATGTGAACCATACATGCTGCGTAATAGTGGACATTTTTATGCTTGGAAACATTTTTTTAGCACCTTTTTGAACTCCTGCTCCTTCAGAAAGCTTCTAAAAATGAGAGCAACTGAGGAAATTTACTTCATTTTAGTCTAGCTTCACTAATGCAATGGTTTTGAGGCTGATACTGATAAATCAGAGTTTTCTACATATAAGTCACGATATGTCCATTTTTGCAAAGATGCCTTTTCATTTCTTTTAAAATGTCAGCCCTCTCTGGGGGGATTAGCTGTAGCATGGGAACACTGTTTCAAAGCAAACCTTTTGTCATTTCAGTCGCGCACTTTCTCACTTTTCAATGGCTCACTGACGTACGTCGGCAGCTATATTTAGCCCGACAGATTTATTGAACCGATTGTAGGTCAGCTCAAGACAAACAAACACCTTTTGAATTCAGTCTCTTTTGTACTCGCGCCGTTTAAAAGCGGCAAACATAAAGTTGCCCGAAGCGGCGGGTAACGCTTTGGTTGGGCACTTGGATTGTGGGAGTCAAATCCGTTTACCTGACAGCAGGTTATGTTGCAATTCAGTGCTCTTAAAATTTACTTTAACCAAAGTACTTTTTGGAGGATGTCTATATTTTTTTTTTTTGAACATCAAATTTAAATTCTCACCCTCTTGAAGGACATATTTGATGTCCCTTACAGATGATCATGTGTATAGAGAGCACCATAAAGCAGAACTAAAACATTTCTGAAGAAATTTTGAAGGGTGCCGATGCAACTACTGCTGACGTTCCAACATACGTCAACTTTCCTCTATATAAACCCTAAATGTCATTTAGGACCTAATTTTCTAACATGAGGTGACAAAATGCAAACGTTTTGATGTCTAAACTGTATTTTTTTTTAAATGTACACGATCAAAAGAAGTGCTACAGCTGCTAGTGCATTATGGTCACCATGGTAACCACACACTCCTGTCTCTCACTCCTTTAAAGAGACAGGCAGACTGAAATGCAGAGTAGAAGTTAGACTCCAATGGACAGTCACTGAAGGCTGTGAAATCTCCTAAACCGTAAGTGGCAGAAGCGTCATGTACATTTTCACGTTTGTATTAGATATGACAAGTTAAAAAGACCTTTATCTTTTTAGGAGGAACATTTCGAGCTCAGATACAATGAAAGTCAATGAGAGTTTTGGTGTGCATATTCTGCACGCTGTGAGGATTTAAGAGCAAACTCTAAGTCCAACAGCAGAGAGAGACACATTGGATGAAGGAAGACAAAAATGGCTGTGTTGTCTTTAACAGTCTGCATGAAAACCTTTATAAAGCTGAAACCGTGATTGTGTTATGGTTGAGCGAGGCAAACCCAATAGGCAGACTCATGGTTTGACTTTAAATAAAAACTAATTTATTAACAAAAAGAAACCAAAAGGCTGACGTGGCAGCAAAAAACGAAGCAACAAAATACTTACAGGCAGGTGAGGTAAATGAGGAGCAAAAAAAACATGGAACTTGAGTGTTGGGGAGGAAAACCACAAAGGCATGAACATTTGAGCAGAGTGAAAGGAATGAACCAGCGAGGAATGAATGAACAAAGATCGGTTGTAAAGAACTGAGTGAGAAATGAGTTACAGCTAGTAGATGACGAGGAACAGGTGAGGTGGGCATGGCAGGCAGACCGGACAACTACTGAGCAGAGGGCAGGAGACTAGTGACACAGGAAAGCATTCCAAACTACACAAGAAACTTAACAAAACACAGAAATAAAACAGAATTACCGAAACATAAAACAACAATGAACCAAATACAAAATAAACTCAAAAATACTCAAATCTATGACAATGGTGGGAAAACTTCAAAAATCCTAAAAAGCTAGTTCAGGCATGGAAAGTTTAACTTTCTGTGACCCGTTTAAACTTTGAACAACGTTTCTCCTTTGAAGTACGCCTGAGCTACGGAGCTCCAAAATGGCCGGGATTTCCTCACTCTACGCCCTAAATATTTTACAAGTTTGGACGGTTTTTCGTTTCTTTTTGTTGCTGATCAAAGTCAAAGCACAATATTCCTGATCTAGCAGCCCATTTTAGTGTCTGTTTGGTGTGGCTTTTTTCAAACCTGCAGCAGGAGTCGTGAATCAGAACTTGTGACAGAGACAGAAGAATAACGGTCGAACTGTAATGAAAGCGCTTCCGTGCTTGCATTGCCACCCTTAATAACCTTCTCTGTTACCATTTGTTGTAAATAAACCCACATGTTGCAGATGAATGACAAACGTGGCCCTAAAAAAGATATATATATTTCTTTAAATACTTTCTCTAAGTTTTTTTAAACCCACCAATCACACATTTGCATTGACCCAAACAAACATGAAATAAAACCCAACCAGTTTCCGGTAAACCGTGAAGTACGGCGCTACCTTAGTGCAGAATGTAATCCTTTTCCTGCTGAGAACCAAAAATTGGAGGGACCCTTGACATATTAGACCGGGGATCGTTTCTATAAATTGCGGATGTGCACGGGTGTGTTTCATGGTTCCCGTGGATTAGCAAGTTAAATTTAACCAGCGTTTATCCCTGAGTGTGCAGAATACTGGGATTATCCCCGAGCTCACAGAGGTTACATTACCGAGGGGGAAGAGGAGGGCACCATTGTGTAATTGTGCACTGAGCGAGAATGAATGGAGATTTGTTACAATAACTAGGAGGTCAGATTAGTTTTGCTCATTACCGGACCAACGGATTAAACCGCAACCCACACCCTTACTTGATGCGACCAACGTGTCATTCAAAGCTACTGCGGTTTAAATTTGTTGTAAGGTTCCCCCAAAAAATAGTTTAAGGGAGATATGTTCATGTAAAAAAAAAAAAGCATACAAACAATCTCTGTGTTAACATTGTGGATATTGTTGTTTCCGAGTGAGACACTTACATTAAATCAGCAGATTACACAAAATATGAAAGGGTTAGGGTATTTGGACTGAGTTGTCACAGTACAGATGTGAAATGAAGAAATTGTTAGTCACGGGTGAACACCCTTATCTTATCTCAAAGAAGATGTACATTGTTTTAATTTGCTTTTTGCTATCCGCCATGACAAGAAAGCAGTAAAGGGAAGATAATAGGGATGGGTGGAGATTTTAAAACAAATAAAGTCTAGTTAAAATGGGTGAGGTCAAAGAATTAGACGGGTAGTCTGGTCATTCGTGAAGTGATTTTCTGTCAAATAGTTACATGTGGTGCCTTATCAGTCGCTACATCAGTCGTGGAGTATGGAGAAACCATACCACATGACCACGCACCGACTTTGTGGCTTCTTATGGAGTACGCTGGAGTCCCAGCCCTATATATTCTCTCTGTCCTCACTCTGTCGTAAGTCAGTCGTTTTGCCCTGTCTCGGTGTCCTTTTGTTTTTTTTACTTTGTATTTTTTGCTGCCACAAAACCTTGAAAAAATTCTCAGTAAAAGGCTAGGGTCCATACTACATCCAGTATTTTTTAAACAGATGTATTTGTCACAATTTTAGCAAAAATGCCACACCAGTAGTTGGTAAGAACACTCCCGTTAACAAAGTATCAAAATAGAAAGGAAGACTATTCCTTCAAACATGTATTTTAACTTTGATATAGTTTTCTCTCAGGTATTACCAATTTCAGGACAGACAAAGTAATGGTAAAAACGTCTCCATTTTGGGCACAAAGCGATAGTGGACAGGTGTGAAAACAGCCTGCTACATCATAGTTTCTGAAGAGCTCTATACTTTTGGCTCCATCATCAAAAACTCCATTTATTTGTGATGGGGGGGCACAAACTCAACGTGAATTAGTTCCCAGCAACTTGGCCCCTTCTACAGAGGTGCTGCAACACTGATTCACAGTCAGTTTTACGCCCCACGCTCCCAAAGGAGAAGAAATAATGGGCGCGTAAACTGATTTGAAATTTGTAGCCGGCGCTAGCTGATACTTTGAGCTTTTTCGTGCTCCCGTACGAAGGCTAATTTAATGCTGTCAAGAGGCAGAAAACGTTCTCATCAGTCGACAAATAAAGACGTTTCAGATCAATCCTACAACCCCGGCTTTTACAGGCGCATTCGTATTCACCCTGTTAGCTCGTGTTATTCCTGCTCCCGCATTATGATGGTAGAAGTTACAAATGTCAGTGAACCGTAGAGTTTGAGCCGGGCTGATTCTCAGCACTGCAGCGATTTGATTTTTCTGCTCACTTTCTGTTTTGGTTCTCTCCTGCTGAGTCTTCTTATCGGGTCTCTGCTGGCTCCGATTCACTTGGCTTTTCTCTTCTCCTGCCACCACCCACCCTGTCTCGCTTCCTCCTCCTCCTCCTCTCTCACTCTGTATCCCAGGCCATCTACAAGATGGTGTCGTCTGTGATGAAGATGCCAGAGGATGAATCCACGCCAGAGAAGAGGACGGATAAGATCTTCAGACAAATGGACCTCAATAACGACGGTGAGGGGAGAAAAGTTTCAGAAAGGCTCCGGGGTGAGAGTTGTGCAGTTGAATGCAGCGCTATATTGAGAAATGTGCTCCTCATAAATCAAACAACATATGTGTATTTTCGTTTCTTGCCAACCATCTGATGGTGGATTAGTAGCACTTGATCGGGGCAGAAACACAGTTTCACAGAACACAGAACCATCTTACATCCTGCTGTTTTGCGCAAGCCTGCATCTTGGGTCCTGCCTGGTATGATAGACCCCGGCCTCCATTGCTTTCGTGCTGCCATGATTAGTGTCCAGCTCTCTTTAGCCGCAGGTAGGATTTGTTGATATCAGCTACATTCTCAATCCACTGGTGTGCAGGGGCTTATCTATCCATGGGGGTTCCTCTTGTTTCTCCTCTTCCACATTGGGTTTCTGCTGCCTGAGACATTCCCTTAGCAGATCATCATTGGGGGCTTTCTTCTTGATGTACTCCAGGATCTTGGTTGTTTCATCCTGTATAGTGGCTCTGATGCTCACTAGTCCTCTACCTCCCTCCCTTCTCTTAGTGTACAGTCTCAGGGTGCTGGACTTAAGGTGAAACCCTCCGTGAGTATTGTGAGAAGCTTGCTTGTCTTGATTCATGTGTCTGTTCATCTTAGCAGCTATGATGCCTCACAAGAGCTTCTGTGTTGCGCAGAGGCAGGTGATAGTTGGATGGGATTGCCCCTTTCTTGGGGTCTTTCAGGATCAGTAATGTCTGGACTTGGGTCAACCACTCGGGGTGGGTCCCTCCGTTGGTAGCTGGTTCATTTGTCCTTCTAGGCGTTCATGGAGAGCGGTCAGTTTCTTCAGCCAGTAGGTGTGGAACATGGCAGGCCCTGGTGCAGTCCACCTTCTTCATGCCTGAGACTGTCTTGCACATCTGTCATTGTGATGGATTGATGTGTTCATATAAATATAAAATATGCACCTGAGATCATAAGTATTAGGTAGTTTACTCCTTTGGTTTCTAATCTTAGCAGTACAGTGCCTTTTTGTTTTTCATGCATGTAATGCTATAGTTACTGACTTTCTGTTGTTTTTTGTTGTCTCCATCTGTTTTGCAGGTAAATTATCACTGGAGGAGTTTATTAAAGGTGCCAAAAGTGACCCGTCAATCGTTCGGCTACTCCAGTGTGACCCCAGCTCCGCTTCCCAGTTCTGAACCTGCCTACAAGCCTGTTTTGTTTTTTTTTCTGTTTTTTTTTTAGATTCTTTTTCATTTTTTTCTTTCCAGTCTCTCTATTGCTCTTCAAAAAGCTCCTAAAATCAATGCATGATGATTCACGCCTCTCATATCATCAGTTCTCTTATTGTTTGGTGGAGAGTCTGCGGAGGAGCGCGAGAGCCTACTTAAAAATAAAGGGACGTGTGCGCGTTTATCGACCGGTCCGGCGAGGTGCCTCCGCTGACGTTCCCGAATAGCCCCACCTTGTGGTTAGGAACGCAAGTGTTTCTGAGAGCCTGTTACGCCGCAGGGGGGCTCTGGCGACGAAAGGCAGTATTATGTAGCGTCCTGCTCTGATCTTAATGGGAGGGTTGGGTTGGAAATGATTGGGATTTTACTGCTATATGATCTTTCGCTGTGAAAAAGAAGGCCTGAGATCCCATTTGGTTTGTACTGATAACTGCTGCCATTTTGTTGATGTCTGTTTCTTTCATTTGCACATAATAATCTAGTTTCTTGTGTTTAAATTGTCCATTTTTTTTTTTTTTATTTTATTCTTGCGAGTGTGCTTTTACTTTTATATGTTCGTACGACCGCGTCCCAGTTTACACTGACGGAGGGGGAATAAGTTGGGAGTCGAGGTCTTTTTTTTTTTTTTATCGTCGTCGTTGTTTTTAATTGATTCGCAATGAAGGCATCTCATGAATGCATTCGATCAGCCGCACCAGTAGCACATATCATTTTAGCCGCCGCATATTTACAAAGCACGGCTGTGCATTAAAGACTGAATGAGTGTGCGCGTGCACGTGAATATACACCGTATGCTTGAGGCTAACGTTTACAGTATTACCATGTTGTGTTGTTTCTCAACCTGTAAGTATCTTTAATATCAAGAAGCAGTAAACTTTAAATAGTTGTAACCTGTCACTGTACTGCATGATCCCGCCGTCCAGACGGAGGCAAAACCTACGGCAACAGTTTACGGCACGGTCTTTTTGTAGCGCCGTAGCCCCCTTCGGAAACGACCGGCTACTTCTCTGGCTTTCGAGCAACCCCCGTCCTCCCTTCCCCTGATCAGTTTTCTCCTCAGACACACAGGAAACCCACTAAGGGCTTGTTCATCACTCTTCTGCCGAATGCTTTTCTGTCTTCTGCATTAGTCTGCTCGCCGAGCGGTCAACGTGTCACGAGGCAGCAGCAGTGTTCAGACACGTGTCCCGGTTTGGGTTTTAGGCCTCGTTTAGACACGCCGACAGTGATCAGCGCTACACACTCAGCATCCAATACACAGACTCTGTTTGATGTTTTTAATAAATGGAGCACTAATGTGAATTATACTGAAGACTGTCTGGCGTCTGATGAAAACTCAATTACAGTATTTGTGTCGTTGACGTTTTCATGGGGTATGACTCAAAACCAAACCCGTTTTACTGTGCACATGTGAACCTAGCTACTGGTTGCAGCACCACTCTCAGACGTCTCACTTTGAAGACCACCAGTGTCCGGTCACTGTTGCCATCTTGGGGTTTTTAGGTTAATGACACGTTGGGGACGTTTTTTGGCAAACTCCAAAAGCTACTGGGTACAAAGCACAAGCAGGCTGAAAAAAAAGCAGAGCTTTTGCTTGTAATCGAGGGCGGTGAGTAACTGCTTCACCCACATTAAGTAAAAAGTCTAAACCACGTGTCAAAGTCAAGGCCCGCGGGCCAGATACGACTCTTTTTACAATTTTATCCGGCCCGCGGGACAACATTTTTAAAATGTATGGAAACTAGCTCATCAGTCTATGACAGATTAAGTCTCATTTGCTTAAAAAAAAAAACTTGAGCCAACTCGGTGCAGACTTCTCGTGGCAATTAGCCGACTATAAAGCAGAGAATGTTAGTTTTTTTTTTTTTTTTTTTTTCACTAATCTGGAACGAGCAACAAAGAACATCCAAATGAGACCGATCAAACTCCAAGAAAAGACATGGGTTATCTGACTTGAGCATCAGAGACACAAAGAGTCCGACTTCATGTATGCTATCTTAGTCTGGTTTCTCTTTTTATCGTAGAGCAATAGTAGCTGTATGTTTGGATCTTTATTGAAGGCCTTTTTAGCTGATTTCATGGATTCTGCATTAATGTATTCCTGAGAAATAATAAATGAAAATCTGCTGATAGAAAACACGGCATAAGAAACGAATGCTGACGAGTCGTTTAAAATGTAATCTTTTTTCTAATTAGAAAGTTATGTTTGTTT
>JAOXNZ010000177.1:19097159-19115319 GCA_028566095.1 Kryptolebias brasiliensis | reverse complement strand
ATTAGATTTCAGGCTGTAAGGCAACAAAAGCAAAGACTTTTGCAATTCACTGTAGGTGTCTCACATAAATAGGTATATGGAAAGTATAATGATGTGAAATGGAATCCACTCTCAGATGGTTGTGTAACATTGAAGAAAACACACACACACACACACACACACACACACACACACAACCAGGTCGAGGGATTTCGGTTTGCAGAGATGAAGCGTTGCGCAAAAAATAAAACAAAAAAAAGATGTCTTGCCAAATGCGTCTACATCAAAGTGAATGCAGAAGAGCTGCTTTTTGTTGTTAGGTATACAGTGCACACTGCAAAGGGAATAAGACATTTATAGCTCCAAGTTCGAAGCTTTCTTTTAAAGTACATAAATAAAAATGAGAAAGATTCCAGGAATTGCAGAGAGAAAATGCAGCCTACGCCTCATTTCTGAACACCGTGGGCTACAGTCTGAGTGGACCGTGTGTCCACTTTGAACGTGGATTCAGGGTTTTTTTTTAAACTTTTTTCTTCTTTTTGTTTTTTGGCATCTTTTCCACTCCAATTTTTGAACACGTCTCTTCCATATTGACAGCCGATGGAACAATCCCACAAACACAAAGATCATTTTGGGCTGGCTGGTTGGTGGCTTCTTTGTTCAGACAGCTTCTCTGCACGTGGCTAAACTAGCGTGTTCTGGTCGAGTGGTGCAGTGCTGGGACCTGCAGAGACCAGATCTCTGAGTCACTTTTTAGTTAAGTGATCAGATTTCTGACGTTAAATCCCGAGACATTTCCAGCTAGGGGATTAAAAATAAGGAATTAAATGTTATCAAGATGAAATGAAGAAACTGGGACAGTTACGGTTTCATTTATTTGTACATATTTATACAATAAAAATCAAATGTAACAGCAGGAATGTTTCCCTGCACACTGTTGTTAGCATTTCATAAGAGTGATAAAACAAATAAAGTAATAGTAGTAGTAATAGAGTACTAAAAGTGGAGGGAGAGGGGAGAAAAGGGTGTATACTAATATAAGTAAGCGTGCGTACGTTGTGCGTGAACATGTATACTGTATGCTAACATAGGTTTGTATAAGACTAATACACACTACTCTAAAACACAGACATAATATAATCACAATCCCCTCCACAAACATTAGAACATATAACAAACTAAAAAAATTACAATTTAACAAATACAAGAATTTTTGTTCCAGATACTCTTTAGAAGTTGGTTAGTTTTAGATGAGAAACTGGAGTCTTCCTGGTATAATCTTAATTATTTAAGTAGTTTCCTCAGCTGGTGAAATGCCAAGAATCCTATATTTAGCAAAAAGGACTATTTTTACTTGGTGCCACGAGCTCATAGAACAGCAGAAACACACATTTAACCAAGTGATGATGATGATCTCTCCCTCCTCATCATCCTCAGTTCTTGTCTCACTCAGTTTCCGTCACTGAGGGACATTCATTTGTCCAAACTGAGCAGACAGACACACCTAAACCTGAAAGTCTCTGTTCACAAATCACTATAATAAAGTAGCTAAACAACTTCTAACTAGCTCTGAAAACAGAAACTAAAAAGGTCACCAATCGGTTCTAATAATCTTACTTTGGATGAATACTTGTTGACGCTGTAGCCACCGAACCAAATCATACTGTTAGGATTTCTCCCACTCTTTGTCACGCCGCAGCTACTCCCTGTGCGCTCGTCTTTCCTCTTTTATAGGCGGCGCGCTCTTCTTCTTCTTCTTCTTCTACTCTGTCTGCAACATTAACAGCAGCACGACCAGCTACTGTGCTAGCTGCTGTTGGGCTTTCCAACCGGCCACTGTGGTAACAGGTCCACACGCAACATTTGTGTCTCATTCATAAAATGCTAAAGTCGGGGGTCATTTCCGGGGACAGTCCCTGTTTTGGACGACCTGTCCCCAGAAATGTCCCCGATTTTAGCATCTTATGAATGAGAAACAAATGTTGCGGGGATGTCTGGTCACCCTGCTTTTTAGTACACAATTCTTAAACTAGACATTTAAAAACCTACTGAAATAATAAGACCTGAATAAAATCAAAAGTCAAAGCTCATCTTTGGAGAAGCACCTCGAACCATGAAGACAAACACAATTTTGGGCTTCTCATAATCCAACACCAATTCCAAAAAAGTTGAGATGTTGTGTTGAATGAAAATAAAAACAGAGTTTAACTAGAAGCACTCCGAGGGCGCAAACCTCCGCCAAGGCCACAGGGTCACTGTCCGCCCGGAATCCCTTAATAAAAAAAAGCTGATCTGGATCGGCACCAAAATCTAAATCGCTTCTTCTTTGTAGCATGTTTGACGTTTCCTGAAAATCTCACAAAAAAAACAGACGCTACCGAAAACAGACCCTCAAACAGAGGGAATGACTTGAAAATCTCATAAACCCATGGTTTATTCACAATGGAGCACAGTAACCATATCAAATGTTTAAATTATAAAACTGTACCATTTTTGTTTTAGGGAAAACTGTGAGACATCTCAAAAAAAAAAAGTAAGAAAGGTTGTACCTTCCTTTTTCTTAAATAATGGTACAATTTCTTACTATAAGCATCAATATGTTAACTATGTTCCATTGTGAATAAAATAGAAGGTCCTTTAGCACAGATATATACAAATACATTTTGGTAGTAATTTGTAAGCATGATACTATACTATAGACAAGAGTTCATCTTTGGTCAGGACTCTGTGCAGGCCAGTCAAGTTCTTCCACAACCAAACTCACACGTCCATATTTATGAACCTTGCTTTGTGCACTGGGAACACTAGTGCACTGGTTGGGACAGGAAGGGCAAGACTGGGGTCAAATCTGTCAGGGAGTTTGTAATATTTCTACTGAAATAACTGACAGAAACTGATGACAACATGAAGGATTTTAGGGTGGCCATCCATTCTTTATCTAGTCCAAGGACCCCAAAGTGCTTTACACTACAGTCAATCATTCACACACTGATGGTGGTCAGCTACATTGTAGCCACAGCTGCCCTGAGGCAGACTGACAGAAGTGAGGCTGCCACACCAGCGCCACCACCACCTGCAAGGCAGGTGAAGTGTCTTGCCCAAGGACAACGGCTGAGACGGACAGAGCAGGGGTTCAAACCCCTACCTCCTGAGCCACTGCCGCCCCATCAGCTTGTCAGTCCTATTCTGTCTCCAAACCGGTCATTAAAATCGCCATAGAGAACTCGTAATATACTAATTTTTCAGAACTTTTCCGCAGAACGACACGTCCCTTTAACCTCCCCGTACCTGCCTCTTTAAAGCACAGTGAACGAGTGCTGGACTGCAGAGCAAAAACACAACAAAACACTGCAGCGCAAACTGAAATAGAGTAAAAGTTAATGGATTTGTAGGGATTGTACATCTGCCTACTTTTTGGGTATTAACATGGACTGACTGAGCTTTTTCCATCTACAGCTGCTCCCCCATTAACCACATGTATCAAGAGTAAATCCAGCTTAAGACAAAGGACTCCTGAGCGCCAAACTGCCGAGTCCGTGTTAGAATGCCACAGTGCTGCAGCTGTGAGGCTGAGCGGGCCTGACACAGCCTGACGGGGTCGGGTCACCACTTCTACCACCAGTCAGTCAAATGGGAAGCGTGACAGCAAGGGCAGACATCAAACCTCCTCCTCGCGCTTCCACTCCCTCTGTATTCACACACACACACACAACATTGTTCCAGAGACGCCTGTGACGTGTCGCTGGTAGTCCCGTTCCTTCTGTTTCAATGGAAATTTTGCCCATTTTGAAGTGGGGTTCTGTGGAAAAGTTAGGAATGATTACCTGTTGTGGATAGCTCTTTGAACGGCCTCAGTTTACATTCGACAGAACTGACGAGCCAACGCCGGGTCAGGGCGGGGCCAAGTTTAAAGCGAATTGCCGTCGTCCTAAGCCAACGCCATCCTCCGAACGTTCGTAGCGATTCACGCAAATGCAATTTCAGAACCATTTCCCCTACGTTCATTTCACTTTACATGATTTCTGGGTCACTTCATGAAATGGGGTCACCATTACACACAGTCAAAATTATTGCTGAGTAAAAACACACCATCCCTATGAACAGGGGGAAAACACTAAATGATTGCCTCTATAAACATTGATTAAATAACTGTGATAACCTGGATGGCTTAATTATCTTAGAATTTTACTTTTGAGATTCTTTTCTGAAGAGGGGGACACCGAACCCCATCAAATTTGTGACACACAACACCTTCAGTATTATTTTGATATAAACAAACAAATTGCTTCAACTTATTTGTCTGAATTTACTTCTCATTTCATGATACAAGTACCATCCCATAATAATATGCGCAGAAGTTCAATGCGCCGATCAACAAATCGCTGAGTCATCAAGCTGTGCAAGCTGCCCCACGAGGAGGAGGAGGAGTTTGTTTCGTGTCACTAAAGTTCCGTTAAAAACCTTGTTGTTTTTGCCTTCGGTGTCCCTGTTCCATTTGCAACTAGAGAACTTCAGAAGCCCATCCAAAAAAATGTGGAACATGACTTATCTCTATAGTTGATTTTATGTATGTATTTATGTATGTAGGCCTGCCTCACAGTCTCGGGTCTAATTCATCCCAAAGGTGTTCTATCAGGTTGAGGTCAGGACTCTGTGCAGGCCAGTCGTGTTCTTCCACACCAAACTCTCTCAGCCATGTCTTTATGGACCTTGCTTTGTGCACTGGTGCTCAGTCATGTTGGAACAGGAAGGGGTCGTCTCCACTGCTCTAGAGTCCAGTGGCAGCGTGCTTTACACCACTGCATCCAACGCTTTGCATGGATGCAGCAGCTCAGCCATAGAAACCCATACCATGAAGCTCTCTACACTCTGTTCCTGAGCTAATCTGAAGGCCACATGAAGTTCAGAGGTCTGTAGCTGTTGACTCTGCAGAACCTTGGTGACCTCTGTGCTCTGTGAGCCTCAGCATCCACTGAGCCACTCTGTGATTTTACGTGGCCGACCACTTCATAGCTGAGTTGCTGTCGTTCCCGATCACTTCTACTTTACTAAATATCCCACAGTCAGCTGTTAGTGGGATTATAACAGTGAGGAAATTTCACGACTGGACTTATTGCACAGGTGGCATCCTATCATGGTACCAAGCTGGAATTCACTGAGCTCCTGAGAGCGACCCGTTCTTTCACACATTTGTAGAAGCCGTCTGCATGCCTAGGTGCTTGATTTTATACACCTGTGGCCATGGAAGGGACTGGAACACCTGAATTTAATGATTTGGATGGGCGAGTGAATACTTTTGGCAATATAGTGTAGCTGAAGCAGCCATTTGCATTTGGAAGCAACCTTCAAAGTCTATGTAAATGTCTACGTATTGCAAAAAATGGCTGAAATACCCATTTAACTACATTGTTGAGGTGGTGTGGTGTGCGTACTCAGACCCACCTTAAACGAATAAGGAGCACCAACTGTCACTCGCTATTTTTGACCAACTACCCAATAGAAACATAAACTAGCTAATGATATTCAAAGTGAGAAATATGTTGTTTAGAACATTACAACAAGTAACCCCATTCTAACAAATCCCTAAAACACAATTACAGACCTATATATGAGCATAAAACATCCTCTTTAAGCTACAGAAACAATAGTCAGCTGGAGGACAAGCACGCTGCTTTCTTCATCTTAACATTAGTTGTACACACTTATACACTTACGTAGATGCGTGTGGGGTCGAAGGGACATTCGTAGGTGACGCTAGAGTAGCCAGTGGCATCGGGAAAGCGGCAGTGAGTCAGGAGGCTACGCCCACCGTTAATGATGGCCCTGACCAAGGACACAGAGAGCCCAATGGTGGAAGCCGCTGCCATGAGCGCTGAAAGCAGACTGACTGCAAACAGAGACCATTTCTGCAGAGGAAAACGAGAAAAGCACATTACGCAATCACGTTCATTTGCAGGAACGAGCGTGTGTGTACAGTTTGACATGTTCCAATCCCAGCTGGGAACCTGTGATCCCTGCAGAAGTGAACGTAAGCAAAGACAGCAAAGGCCCAGGCAAAGGTGTCATTATCCACAGTGAGACGGGTCCTGCGCCAGGCCACCCTGTGAGGAAGAAGCCGTTACTCCGAAGGGAACATAAAGAAGGCAAGATTACAGTTTGCAAAAAATAAATAAATAAAATTAAAAGCAGAGACGAAGACCTTCGTTTTTGGAGTCACGTCTTGCGGTGTGGCGAAACTGAGAACGCCAGCCTAACAGTGAAGTACGGGGGTGGCAGCATCATGTTAGGGGGGTGTTTTGCTACAGGAGGAACTGGTGCACTTCACAAAATAGATGGCATCATGAGGAAAGACCATTATTAGCAAGGCCACCTGATTTTTATAACCTCAACAAACAACATATTTTGATTCCATTAGATCGATCTTTTAAAGACAAATTCAACACAAATTAAAAACAAAAAAGATAATTAGAAAGGATCTAAATTAATACAATTCTTAAAGAGGCAGCAATAGAAAGTTCTGTGTTTAACTTCCTGGAATTTCTGTTCTCACAGCGGGCTGAAGCTGAGGAACTGCTCTGATTGGCTGTAAAGTTTCAGATATTTCCTTTGCAGATAACACATCAGTAAAACAGTCAAAGTGCCAGATCCTGCTCGGCTCTTTCCCAATGTCTATAATAAAATGTTTTATTTCATCTGATTTGAGAAATAACTGAATGAATTAGCTTAATCACTGCCTGACCCAGTTAGCTGTAGCGCTGCCGTGCATCGTTTATTTAACAGATTAAGAACATATAGAGGATGAACGGGTTGGCAGAGCACAGGTGGCCTTGCTAGCATTGTGTGGACATATTGAATCAACATCTCATGGCATCAGACAGGAAGTTAGAGCTCGGGCTCATACGGGTCTTTAAATGGACAACGGCCCTAAGCAGATGGCCACATCAGTTACAGAGTGACTTAAGGACAACAAAGTCAATCTCAGTCCCATAGATCATTTGTGGGCAGAGATAAAAAGGCGCCCTTACAAAACTGACTCGGTTCCACCGCTTCTGTCAGGAGGTACGGGACAAAATAACCAGCAAACTGTTGCAAGAAGCCAAAACGTTTGACCCAAGACGTACAGCTTAAAGGCAACTTGTGACTGAAGAAATGGTAAATGGACTTATAAAGAGCCTTTCTAGCCAACCAGGCCACTGAAAGCACTTTACAACACAATCTGCCCTCATTTCCCCATCCCCACACACATTCATACAGCACTGAATCTCAAAGGTAACCTGAATCAATCCTTCTATAGAGTCTAATCAAGGCTTTAGATCACATTCATACACTGATGGGGCTCATCTGAGGCAATGAGGAGTTCAGTGTCTTGCCATGTGACTGCTGCCAGGAATCGAGCCTCCAACTCTCTCAATGGAGAGATGACTGCTCTAACCACTGAGCCACAGCCTTCCCCAAAAGAGTGGAAGCTGCTCTCTCCCTCCTTATTTGGACGTTCAGCAAATAGAAACAATTTCAGGGAATCCTGACTGACCTGAAGCAGTGAAAGGTTTAGTCTGATTTAAATGTCGGGACAGGGAGAATAATCGGTGCCGAGTCTTCTCATGCAGTGGATGCAAACGTCTGCCGTCAACTACACGTGCCGACGCAACCGCGTACCAGAACCACACTTCGGTTCTGCAACATGTCTGCCAAAACGGTCCGCTCTTAAAACACCATCTGTTGTTCATCCATGAACTAATCAAAGCAACAGACACTCCCCTTATCTTTTGATAAGGTTTCCAGCAGGGGAAACGAAGGGCAAAAACAGAGAAATCACTAAGTATGACTCAGCTGATAAAATCCCGGCTGAGCTGTAAACAGGAAGCAGAGTGGCGGTGAGGAGACAAGTGTCTTCGTTCATGCCGACAGATGTGTGATGACTGAGGTGAGGCGGGCGAGGAGTCAGACGGCTGCCTGTTCTTAGCCCTGCCCTGCTTGCTTCACGGAGGCTCTCGCTAACAAAACCCCCACGGGGAGTGGTCTAATTATGCGCCGGCCTCCTGTTTGTGCTCATCGGCTCGCTCCCGTCGGTCCTGTTGGAGCGGCCTGACAGCTGACTGAGTAAACAGAGAGCAGGCTGAGCTCCAGACTGTAAAAAAAAAAAAAAAAAAAAAAAGAGACTATTCCTGCTCTGCGGGACTGGACTGAAACGTTACTTTTACAGATGTTGAGGTAAAACATCTGTAAAAGTGTCCTTGGTCAGGGCCATCAACCCCAACATACACATCAAGCACTGCACATAGTGAGATATTGTTACTTAAAACATTGGCAAAAAAATTTTTGTCTGTTAGCAAAATATCTCATGAACCATTCGACGGATTTCAATGAAACTCTCAGAAAGTGATCACTGAATATACGTCTACAACTCACTCATGTTTGGAGCCAACCCGATTCAAGATGGCCGCTATAGCCAACTGATCGTACGCAACACAAAAATGGCTCTTACTCAGTCACTTTTACAGATGTTGAGCCAACATTTGGTGTGGTAGTAGCTGAGAGTCATCCCGATAATATACCGTGAGAGCTACACCTCGGAATGGAGCATAAGGTCATTTATAAGCACAAGATGATTGTAGTTTAAACTCTGGCATAAAAGGCGGCGGGTGATATGCATTTCTTCAAGGAATACTCGGCATTTATTTTTTTATAAAATACTAACGTCAGAGTGAGTGCAGACAGGAAGAAAGATTTTTGGGCAGGAAGGCCTCAGCTGCACCACTCCAGATATTTTCCGATGCGCTCACACATTTTTCCGTGTCCACGCTGTTCAGGCGAAAAGGCTGAAACACCCACGCTAACGTCCACATTAAGGACCAAAAAAAATTTAAAAAAAAGAAGAAACGTAGCTTGGCTAAAGATTTACGCAAAATAAATGCAGCTGCTTTTTTTTTTTCCACCTTGTGCAGTTTTCTGTCAGGTATTATTATAATTATTACAACTATTTCAGGTCCGTATATCTGAAAACACTGGGAGCAGTGTGCAAGGGGGGCTAAAAGGCTGATTTGGTAAATAAAAGAAAGATCAGCGAGGAGAGCATCAGGAACCATACGAACCAGGCGTTTCCGTCTCATGTTCTTCGAAAGGACAATCGCTAGAATTCCAACGACGACGCCCTGAAAATAAATAAATAAATAAAATCAATTAACAGAAGCAAAAGTTCACGCTTTATAAGCTCAGTTCCCGTCAGGTTTATTCAAACTGAACTGGGTTTTTTTGTTTTTTTTTTTCTTTGTTTTGTTTGTTTGTTTTTTGTTGAGTATTTTTTGCTAACTTACAAATCAACCCGAACAAACACAAATCTCCACGGCAACATTTTGACCCTTCAGCTGTGAGACTGGACACATCCCCACCGTGTCCTAAATAATCACTGCTGTTCATGGGGCATAAAGACAAAGACAACAGAAAGCTGTTTAATCAGATTAAGGGGAGGAGAGAAAAAAAAAAGGATCTCATTTCTGTACTGAAAAGGAATTTAATTGGAAGTATTTTACAAGCAAACCAGAGTATTCAAAATGAAGAAGGGTTTTGGTTTTTTTTTTTCCTAACACGCCACGGTAGCCAAATATTTTGGAGTGACTTTACACTTCGCGACTGGTTTTAATAAGAAGGAAATGAATTAAGTACAAACATAATAACTTGTGCCTGGAGCTGCGCACAACCTGATAATAACTTCTCTGAACTCACGGTGTGAGTTTTACATCAAACGATCCATGACCCAAACACAGATCTGTGGTGGAAGATGGATGGATAATAATAATAATAAGAATAAGAAGAAGAATACTAATAACAATAAAAGAAAAGACAGAAAAAATAATAATGAAAAATACTATTGAGAAGAAAAATAAACAACAATAATAATTTTAAGATTTTTTAAATTTCAGATGATTTAAAGTCAACATGTTTGAGACTCTTATTATGAAGGACTAAAGGATGTGGGTTTTGTTGTAAAAGCACATCCATAACCCTCAACTATTTAATACTACCACCACCACCACCACTACCACTACCACTACTACTAATAATAATAATAATACAGCAGGCTTCAGGAGCATTATAGTTTGTATTTTGACTTTTTCCTCAACATTTTGACTTTCTTCTTGAAACTCAAAAACAAATCTAAAACTTCTCCTCCTTCATTCTTTTTCCTTCTCAGTGACCCTAACACGCTGTCGTACTCTAACCCCGGCTCGGGGGCTGAAAAATCATAGCTAGAGGCGTATTTACCAGCGAAATGCTTTGAAGTCCGATTTAGTAAAAGCTGAGCAGCAGTCAGAAGTAAACTTCTGGATTTTTGCGGATTTAAATCTAAAAGTGTGTTTTGTTTTCTTTTTAATACACTCAGATGTGTTGGACTAATAATACACGGTTCTGCCACGTAGTTCAGCTCAATGAAAATGACACCAGCGAACGCTGTTGGGAGCGAGAGGGAAGCTGGAGTTCAGCCAAACGGGGGAGCTAACTCATCCACGCTTCCCTCCATGGCGACGTGTCTTCCGGGGTCACTACAAAATCTGCTAAAAGGCTCACCAGCATCCCCGAGGTGAGGGCGATCACGTTGGAGACGGCGTGATCCATGGCCCGGGCGTGTTTGTGCAGGTTGATGTGTCGGAGCACCAAGCCGTGCACCAGAGCGCCCAGCAGGAAGTTGACGTGGCCGACGAGGATCACGCTCAGCCCCATCTTCATCAGGGCCGCCGGGTCCTCCAGGCTGCCACAGCACACACCTGACGGGACGGGAGGGGAGGGGAGGGGAGGGAGGACACACAGATAGGCACAGGTAGGTAACCATCGGCAGAAGAAGCAACAACGAGGGGTTTGGAGTGACGGGACGTCCTCCATGTTGCTCCCCGTACTGATCGGCCAGGTCAAAAAGCACAACACGCACGTCATCTGTGTTAATGATTGGCTGCTGAGCACATAGTCACGGTACAGGCTGTGCAAACTGGGACTGACCCAAACGACTAAAGGCTGCTCCAATATTAACGCCTAAACTAACTGAAAGTGACAGCAGACATTTTGTTTTGCACCATTTAGACCCGTGGTTCCCTCTCAAGCACGGTGGTACTCATTCAGTATCAACTATTCACAAGTTAAACTAGAAGCACTCAAAGAGCTCAGACCTCCACCAAGACCACAGTATGAATACAAATATATTGCGATCTGGATCATAATCTCCATCAGCACCATCATTTAATCCATTGTTTTTTGTGACAACCCCAACATTTCCTGAACATTTCCTCCAAATCTGTTCATTAGTTTTTACCTGATCTTTACTAACAGACAGACAAACCAACAGACACAACCGGAAACAGAACCTCCTTGTTGGAGGAAACAGAAGGGTCACATGTAGGAGCAGAGACAGGTTTTTAACACAGGGGTTACCTGTGAGCTTGACCTTCGACCCCATGAACCTTGAAATCAACAGGCATCATCTTTGAGCCATGAGGTGTCCAGCTGTGCAGTTTGACATTCCTGTTATCCAGCTGCACAGTTAGAGCACGGGTTGATCTGTGACGTTGAACTTTGACCGGGTCAACACCAAAATCCAATCCCTTGTTCCTTGTACCGTGTTTGCTGTTTCCTGAACATTTCATGAAGATCTGTTCATAACTTTCTGAGAAATCTTATCCACAGACAGACAGACAGACAGAGACAGACGCTACCGAACACATAGCCGCCTTGGCGGAGGCAAGCCATTTAACCTTTGAAGCTAAACTGCGATATTGAGATAAAATGTAGCCAAAGAAAAATAATTAAGTACATTTTGATCTTGGCTTCAATCGGAAGTTACTACTTAAGCAGCCCCCAGGGTAGTGTACATAACGGTGGGCAACTAGCAGCATACAGCTACATCCATTTAGCACAGCGTTAGCATAAAAAGTTGATTGTGCTGACATTATTCTAAGTCACAGGCCAGAGTTATACCATGACCCTGCACTAAAATGGTAAATGGCTTGCACTTATATAGCGCTTTATTTAGTCCAAGGACCCCAAAGTGCTACAGTCACTACAGTCAGTCATTCATTCATTCACACACTGAGGGTGGTGAGCTACATTGTAGCCACTGACAGAAGCCACCGAACCCTCTGATCACCACCAGGCAAGGCAGGTGAAGTGTCTTGCCCAAGGACACAACAGCTGAGACGGACGGAGCGGAGGCTTGAACCGGCAACCTTTACAGGACGAAGCCCTACCTCCTGAACCACTGCCGCCCCAAAGGTTGAGGTCTCATCCTCGAGGGGTCAGTTTGACCCAGCGTACCAGCTTAAATTCTCTACCCAAAGATTTAATTGAAACGACTAATTTGTTGAATTAGAGCTACTAAATCTGCAGCATTGGATAGTTACTACTTCATCTAGCTAGCTGAGGCTAACTGCTATCAGCCTCAGCTAGCTAGCACCAATTAATGTTATTTTAGGAAGTCAAACTCACTAAAAAGTTATTAACAAAGTGAATCAGATTAACTTTCTATCCCTCCTCCTGCTATTGGGGCCTTAGTTTTAAAATTGAGTTTTTTTTTACCCAAGGTTAGCAAGAGGGTGAAAAACTGTTTTTACCGTATTTATCTTTACTTATTACATCCTGAAGCTGAAGTTCAGTCAGGTTCAATTTGGTCGTTCCTTGGCTTAAAACGGTGGAATGTGAGAAAATGGCGTGGCTGGTCCTCCATCCAACCACCGGGTTTTAACTTTTTGACTCGTTCTTTGGTCGAAGCAACCCAACAGCTTTAAGTCAGCAGCTGAGTTCTCAGAATGAGCCGGGAGTTTTTTAAAAGTGTACTCGAGTCCAGAGTAGAGCCCGATTCAGGCAGTGGGACAAAACGCAATCTCTCATTGGACAATAAACACATTAACAAGATGACTGGAGCCCCCAGATAGAGAAGAGCCCCCCCCTGTTGTGATTCATGTTCTGTGTAACATGAATCACACAGAGTCACAATAAATATATATCACGAGGGTTAAGCATGGAGTCCATGATTCTCTGATGTCAGCTGCCCAGCCTCTGTAGGACCTGCTGGGAACATAAGGTACAAAGCAGTAAATCAATCTGATTCAAGTGATTTCACGTTTGTGTCCAGTCGTGGGGAAGAGGACGAGCCAAAACCACAGCGTTTGTGGTTCTGTTTCCAGCAACAGAACTTAAGCTGCGCAGCCGAGACTGTCCGAAGGGAACTCCGCCAGCGTTCGAATGTAAACAAACGGCTCGTAACTGTTGGCAACAAAACCAGACGCTGCTGATTCCGCTCACTTCTTACAAATTACATGGTAGACTACTGTTCGGAAATGATGCGTATTACGTGGTTATTTTTTATCATAGATGATACAGAGATATTCAAACTCCTGATCAAAAACATTGAAAAATTGCCTATTTTTTTTAAAAGTTAAGTAACTTTAAGTTAAGGTGGATAAATGAGTTAGTGGATTGGACAGTTTGCTTAAACGTGCCAGACATGAATATTATCTTGTGCTACTGGTTTCTAATGTCTGTCACAACAGCATGAAGCACAGATGTGGAGGTTTTAAGTGCTCGATCGTGGCAAAAAACACAGCAAACACTTGTAAGATTGGTCCGGTCTGCGACTTGAATTCAGCATAAAACAGAGATGCTGCTTCATACCCTACAACCCGAGCCCAATTACCTCTGTGCTCTCGGTTGGGTTAAAAACCTGGAGGGAACTGTTCCCAACTTTAATCTGTTCTCATCTTGAACTGTCAAGTTTCACCCCAAAGTCTCCAGAGAATCCCCACTGGCACATTCCTCCATGACCCAAGACATTCAAAAAGTTTCAACCCCATCTGAAATCACTGTAAGCCAATGAAAGCTGTGAGTTCAAAATGAACCTGGCATGCTCAGATCAAATGAGGACTTTCAGTTTTATTGCTTCTATTATTATTATTAGCAGCCTGGTGATGCAGTTTCCAAACTGCCTTGAAAGTAAATTATCTAAGCCACGCCACTACCAAGCACACAGCACCTGAGGGAGAAAATGAGCTTTAATTACCTGCACCGGCCATGTCTGTTAGGTCACCATCCGTTTGGACTGCCAGCAGCTCCTCTGCGGCGAGTTAGGCAACGATTTGACTCCTTGGATCAACTTCCAGCCGAACCTGCAGCTCCTCAGGCCGGTCAGACAGCAACGCATGAAACGCCTCTTCAAAGTAAAATCCCGTCAACGCGTTTCCTACTTTTAACTTGAAGTCCGGCCGCTGCAAAACGTCACAATAACAGAGACGTCAGACGTACTGGTGTTCAGTTGCATTCAAGTTGGTAAAATACCGAGCGCGCCGCTTTTGTAAGACGCGCAGTGCTTTTATTTTGAAGGTGCAACGGCAATTAGCATAATATGATCCTCGCTAACAGCCTCGTCCTGTTGAAGGGGTGGTGTGGTGGTGGTGGTGGTGGTGGGGTCGCGGGTTCGGGGCAGAATCTAAACGCTTTTAAACACTGCCAAACAAATCATTTAACTTAAAAAGAGTTTTTACTTTTACATGTGAATAAGCTACAGGTAAATACGGTGCTCCAAAACATTAGCAACACCTGTTTCAAGGCAAGAAGAGACAGGAAAAACGCAAAGCTACAAAAACTCACAAATCTTATGAAAAACACAAGCGTACAGTATTTTTAGTTGTACTTGTCACTGAAATGTAGGACTGTTTGCAACACAACTTTGTAGCTACTCTTTATGAAAACAACAACATGCAGGAATCCCAAACATTTAGAGCTCTTTCCTGTGCTTCTTCACACTCTAAAAGACTTCAGCTGATTGACTTTTGTGCCACCCAGTGGAGAAATGATGCTATTGACTAAAACTGGAAGAAGATCAGAGGTCTCATTTATAAAAGTGTGCGTACGCCAGAACAATTTCAGATTTATAAAACCATGCACACGCACACCAGCAAGCAGTTTCTCTTTATAAATCGCACCTGTTACAAATAAAAGGAAGCGCTGTGAGCAGCAACACGTCGTTACCTCTGTTAATTCAGTGAGAGGGACAGAGAGGACCGTGGCTGAGGGGAAGAAGAAGTGGTCAGATTTGAGGGTGGAGGCAAAAAAGAGACTAACCGGCCACCACCAGAGCATGTCAGCCACAGGTGGGGGTAAGGGCGTACCTGAACTGACACCTTTTGAAAGAAGATTGACAGGTGTTGTGCCGAAAGGTGATGATCTGCCAAAAACTCTGGTATTAAAGTGCGCCTCCTCTGCACTCTGAGGGTTTGGAAAGGGGTTTAGGAGGCAGCGCCTGAGGGGGGAGCCACTGTCCCCTCGTGTGTTCATCTGTGGTACACATCACCCTGCTGATCATCCAGGGAGAAAACTTTGAAATGTTGCGTGAACTTTTATTTAAGATTGAAGTTGAAAGGTCCTTCTGGCTCACCAGCAGAAGCATCAATAATACTGATGTTCTGAAAGCTGATCAAGTCGATCTAAGATTAATTTTGATTATGGAGTGAAATTAAATATCTGAGAGGAATCATGAAGCAGTGTGGCTTCAATTCCCCACTTCACCATCTGTGTCTCCAGTTTCCCCTGTCTCTAAAACAAGCGTGTATGGTAGCATGGCTCAGAGTTGGCGTGAGGGAGCGCACATTTTTCCGTCAAGGTTGTGTTTTATAGATCAGAAACTTTGCGTGGAAAGTGATGTACGCAAGTTTCAGGCCCCGTTTTTGAACTGCCTTCTTCCTGATTGTAGCCGTCAGTCCTCTTACGTAGCAGTCCATCAGCAGGTTACACCTTGACTTGATAATATTTACCCACTCTTCTTTGCAAAAGTCTTCTGTCAGACATCAGGGTCACCGCTGTAACAAATGGTCAGAAGATGTTCTGACAGGTTGTCAGGTTAGTTTTGATGAAACATCACATTGGAAATAGATGTTATTTCTCAATGTGCGTCAGTTAGAATGAAATAGCCGGACGCAAAATGGCTTCTTTTATCTTTTCTCACCACACAGTTACAGGTGCCTCAGAAGCTGTGGAGGGGCCAGTCATCACTTCGTCTTTGAGGAACTCAGAGGCTGCTCGGGCCTCGACAGGACCACGACGAGGAGGCAGGTTAAAGCCCGGAGCCCGCTGGGGGTCAGGGGTCAGCGTTCCGTTCGAGGTCACCTGAGGAGCGGTGATGTTTGCAGAGGGTTTGGCGAGGAGGCAGCTGATGCAGCAGGAGCCATCTCCCCAGTACGGTGTACATTTTAGGACATCCTCAGGTCTCAGAAAAAAAGGCGTCAGGTCTCAGGAAAAAGATCCTCAGAGAAGCCTTCTGCAGGTGGCGCTGTTGTCAGGATTTTTTTTTTCTCCAACTTTATTTATCTTCACAAACAATTAAAAAAGGTTTGGAGATGCCAGAATCTTTATGGAATTTTATTCCACACAACGTATTTACAATGGTAGGGGGTTTACATTGTTTGCTAAGTTGCAACTTCATTGTCACTAAATTGCCAGTAAAACTCTCAAAGTTTTATCAACAGACATCACTGTCGTGGAAATTGTGTCAAACCCACATTTTCTTTGTGGAATATTGTTTGTGTTTGTGCGGATATCAGTTTGCTTTCTATTTCTGTTTGTAACAATGAAGACAAATAAAGTTGGGGAAAAAAAAAATTTAAATCCTGACACCAGCGCCACCTGCAGAAGGCTTCTCTCTGAGGCCCGTTTTCCTGATACCTGAGGACGTCCTAAAATGTACACCGTACCCCAGTTTGTTATCAAACTTAGTTTGACGACGAGAACATTCAGACCTTGGGGCTGAGCAGAAAGGCTTTATCTCTGTCCAAAGATTCTTTCACTCACAACTGAGTACGCTTCTCCTGCAAGGCAAATACTCATTCTATTCTTCATATTGAGTATTTGCACCCAAAATAATGATCATACTTCTCATTTCAAAAGCTTAGTAATCAAATACACATATTGCATTCTAACAATGAATCATTTTTTGTCTTCACAAGCTTAAGGAAAGCACGTTAACAATCTGTGAATATCTGATTAGAGGTCCACAAGTGTGTACACGTGTCCCAAAACAATCGAGATTCACTCAGGTCAGAATGAACAGTTGGTAAAAGATGACAGTAGGTCAAAGGTCATGAAAAAGGAGGGCACTTCTTCATGCTACACCGCATAGATTTGCTATCAAATTTAAATCTAGGCTCCGGCGTGGCCTTTCCAAAGCTTTAACTGTATTCTGGTGACGCCACGTGGATTTGGATGTACGCTCGGGATCGTCGCTGACAAACAGGAACCCTCCTCATCTTCGGCGTTCTAGCAGAACCGTTCGTAATTCCATCCACCTCGACTAAAACCCAAGTTCCAGCTGAGGGAAAACGACCTCGCGTCATAAACTGCCCCCACCACGTAGTCACCACGTTTCTGTTGGCGACGTTGTCTTTGAACCGAACATACGTTTAGAAATTGTGGCCTGAAAGTTCACTTTCCTGCATGCTTTTTGTTCGGTGATTTCTGTAAAACTTAGCACAAAAAGTAAGGAGTTTTGTATTTGGTTGATTATTTCTTTGCTGTAACAATACTTCTTGGCAACAGATCTTATTCTGTCGGAAAGCCTGTTTGTTTCCCATTGATGGTAAACAAGATGGACTTTGGGCGACGGGGAAAAAAATCTTGGAACAAATCAGGACAGCCTGATAAAAGCTCCCTTTGATTATTTGTCAAGTTGATATTTAGGGGCAGTTTTGAAGAAATCCAGTTATTACATGTCAAATCTTCAGTCCAGGTGAATGTTAATGGGGTCCTAAAGGATCTCGAGGTCTTAAACAGGGCTGATCTCTCGAGTGCCTCCCTTTATATCCTGGCAATTAGCTTTTTAATAAAAAGATTAAATCGTGGTGACCGTATAAAGGGTTGTCTCCTGGGCAACACAGAGTAGCTGCTCTTGCTGATGCTGTTGCAGTTATAAGTAAAAGATCAGAAAGAGATGGACGTGTTAAAACCCCCATCTTACCCGACATGAACTGGCAGTCGGGAGCCAAACGAAACCAGGACCAGAACAGAACCTCCATCAACGTTCAAGTTATCTAAAAATAAATCCTTGGTCTTTGGGTTTGTTGGGAAAGATGTCCATCCATCCATCCATCCATTTTCTTTACCCGCTTCTCCATTCCGGGTCGCGGGCAGCCGGTGCCTATCTCCAGCAGTC
>JAOXNZ010000177.1:19078460-19094173 GCA_028566095.1 Kryptolebias brasiliensis | reverse complement strand
ATAGGTGTGTGTGTGTGTGTGTGGGGGGGGGGGGGGTTATTAAAGACACAACCGTAACAGTCGCTTGGTTCTGAATGCACAGATGAAGAACAACAGTTGTAATGAAGACACTTGTTACGCCCTCTAAACGCCTAATTTAACACCGAAATCGTCCTGAGAATCCACCAGGACAACTAGGAAAGTTGGACTTGCTGCGGTTTGAAATGTGGACGCCTGTAGGGAAATTCGGCCTGCAACTTTTAGATCAAGTCAACTTTTTAAAAGCAGTAGGTGTCTGCCTTTTGTAGCCAACCTCGCGTTTTAATAACTGCAAATAAACATCCAGTCGTGCTGATGCTGGAAGGAAGGTAGTCAGGAAGCATTTACTCGATGTGCTGAATGAAGTCAATGCGATTTCCCGCCCAGAAGCAAGTAGAAATCACAGCCCTCGAATGCATATCGCCCGCCGCCTCTCACGTCACAGATTGAACTAAAACGCAGAGGACGTGCGCCAAAATGTGAGATCTCGCGAGACGTGATAGCGCTCAGAGTGTGTGTTGAGGATGACTCTCTGCTACTACCACAAGTTTTAGCCTCGTGTCTGGAAAACGGACTGCGTTAGAGCCGTGTGTGTGTTTGCCTAAGGTCGCTTAGCTGTGGCGGCCATCTTGAATTGGACTGACTCCAGAAGTTAGCCAGTCCCGGCCGTACATGTGACGATTACTTAGCGAGGGTTTCGTTCACATCTGTGGTTCAGGAGATATTTTGCTAACGGTGCAGACAAACCGAAAAGCACCATCGCCTCTCGTCTTTGGTGGCGGGCGATAATAATAAACACTGAACGCTGAAAGGACCCGCTGTTAAGTTATGCGTGCAGAGGTGATCCGGCTTTCATTCCACTCTGGATGAATTGACCAAGGTTAGCTCGAAATGTCTGTGCCAAGTGTTTGAAAGGTTGCCAGAACCTTGAATGACCCACAAGTTCTTCCGAGGGGAATGCAGTCTCTTCCTCCAGAGTGTGATTCTGTAAACAGGCATCAATTAAATATTGTGTCAGGCTTGCTTTTAAAGTAAATGAACATCCACAAAGAACGTGGTGTATTTAAATACATATGGGCGCATCAGTTTGTTTATTCTATTAATAATCCTTTCATGAGATAAATTTAGCTGCGTCTTTCTCAGTGCCACTCTAAGAAGTCTTGTGTTGCAAATTCTAAACCCAGGAGTGCGGATGGTGTGTTTTACCGGTTTTGGATCTTCCTTGACGACGTGTTGCACGCCACCCCACGCTGTGTTTGCAGATCCGAGAATGGAGTGCTGCGAGGCGGAGCCGCGCTACACCATCGAACAGATCGACCTCCTGCAGCGCCTGCGCCTCACGGGCATGACCAAGCCGCAGATCATCCACGCCCTGGAGTCCCTGGAGAGGCTGGACCCGGACCGCCGCCTGCCGCAGTGCGACCCGCAGCCCGGCCTCGACCCGGCCGCGACCGCCCCGGCGCCGGCTCCGGCCCCGTCCTCGTCCTCGTCGTCCTTCTCCTCGCTCTCCCTGGCCTCCGCCACCACGCAGACCTCCGGCTTGGACGGTGCCGCGCTGTCCCCCAGCAACAGCTTCGAGGCCTCGCCCCCGCCCCTCTGCCCGCCCGCAGGGGCGGCGGCGCAGCGGGCGTTTAGCTACGACATGATGGGCGACGAGGACTGGGACCTGGAGGAAAAAGTGGAGGAGTACATGAGGTGGGGGGAAATGGTCCTGAGAGTGAAATGAGTTGGAAAGGCAGAGCAAAATAAAAAAAAGCAGAAAGGATGAGAGACTATTAGAACATCATATAATGACAGCTACTGTCCCCAAAGGTGCAGTCTTATTCTCCAGAATTGTACTGGAGTTAATTCAGGTCAGGTGTTCAGGGACGGCTAGAAAAATATCAGTGAATAAGGTTAGCGAGAGCCTAGGCTGGTGTTTTAACCACCGTGTAATGTGTTCTCATGTCATCGCGGGGCCTTTTTGTTGCTCTTACAGGAGAGACAGCAACCTGGTGAAGGAGGAGATCAAAACGTTCCTCAACAATCGCAGGATCTCTCAGGCAATCGTGGGCCAAGTCACAGGTACCCCGCCTCCTCTGTGCTGTTGTTAAGTGCCTTTTAAGTGATGCGCAAAATACTTCAGATTAATGACGTTAGGTGGGGGGTTACTCAAACCCCCTCAAAGTCAATACTGTTAGAGCCAGCCTGTTGCTGCAGTTAAGCCCACACAGGGTCTAAAGCTCAGTCAGAGTGACAATTAAGGCTCCGGCACACTCCATAAGAAGTCGAGAAGTCGGTTGGTGGTCACGTGGTTGCGAGCCGTTCGTTTTCCCACACACCTTTCATCGTCCACGAGACACTCGGCTCAGAACTCCCAGGAAGCTCCTCCCTCCTCCTACAGCGTTAAAACGGGTTTCTCACCTCTCCTGTCCTTGTACAGAGTTTCCCTCACCGCGACCAGACGTGTTTATTAAACAGACTGAGACACTGTCCCGTGTCTCCTTGCAGTCTTTTTAAGTTCATAGGTTTCTAAGTTTTACTGGAACAGCTGTAAAGACGGCTGTATTTTCTAACAGCCTCCAGCTGCTTCTCAGCGGAGCAACAGAAGCAAAATGACTCCATTAAAGCTCACCGGCTTTTCCTCATAAACAACTTCTGACCAATCACGCGACACTTGGCGCAAACCCCTGTGAGAAACAGTTCAGCCCGGGCTTTGTGTCGAGAAAGGGCGGACGAAGCTGCTACAAGAACAAAAATGACGCAGTTTTCATCACGCGACTGAGAGCCGACTTCGTGACTTCTCATGGAATACGTGAAGACCTTTAGGTTCTCAGTCACCTCTCTCACTAAGACTCCTCCCCCTTGATTGCTCAGTTTGGCGCCCGGCTCTGGGAGGAGTCAGACTTCTATTTGAGAACGCCACTGAGCTCTAAGGAACCGTCCTCAGATCTGAGCCGTGCCTGTCTCTGATCTCTGCAGGCTTGTGGGTGAACTTCATAGTGAGGCGTATTTTGATGAAAGGTTCTTACAAAATAATAAATCCTGCCGGGTTGATGCACAACGAACTCCTGTTTTTAGTTTAATTAGATCAAACATTAAGAATTTAGCCATAGATTTTTAATGACAGCTGCATGCTGGGACTATATGTTTTTTTTTCTTTTTTGAAAGCTTTTGCTAAATAAGAATTTTCTTATCTATCTTTTTTTTATTCATTTGTCCTGTTTTTTTTTTTTTTCTCTGTTTGGAGTTCATGTGGTTGACTTCTCCGCAAATTAGAGCTGGACCGGGAAGCGTTACCAGCTTCCTAAAGAGAAAACAAAAAAGGGAAAAGTAAAGCTGGGAGTGAAACGTATGTTTCCTTATTCTCTCCGGGGGAGTTTTAACATCGACAGCCTGCAAATGCAGCCCTTCAGAAGGACTGAAATGGCTTTGTTTGTACAGAGGCTGATGTTAGATGGGACCGTGCTGTAGGAAACCTTTATTATCACCAGCCGAATACCTGCGTGTTCGTTTGTCTGTACTGGTCACAAAATATCCAGTGGATCACTGGACAGATTTTAATCAAACGTTTAGAAAATAATCATTAGATGTACACCGATAACTGATTAACTATCAGAGTCAACATCATTCAAAGTGGCTGCCTAAACGAAGCGAATTCAGCAAACACAAAACTGGCTCTAACTCAGCCAGTGTTACAGATATGGAGCTAAAATGTGGTGTGGTAGTAGCTGAGAGTCTTTTCCAACACGTGCTCTGAGCACTAACTGAATGGGCAAGATTTGTTTTTAAAACTTTGCCATTAACTATTGGAGTCAACTGTGTCTGTCTGTTAGCAAAATATCTCATTAACCACTGGACAAATTTGATTGAATCTCTGTAAAAGTAACCATTGGGTGAATATCTACAGCTGGTTAACTTTTGGAGGCAACCCAATTCTAGTTAGCCATCACAGCCAACCGACCTTTAAAACCACAAAAATGGCTATAATTAGATCAGTTTTACAGATAAAATGCTAAAATTTGGTGTGTCTGTAGCTAAGAGTGAGTCACAACATACACTGCAAGTGCTACTCATTGCACAAGGTCTTTCTTTAAAACTGGCATTAACTGTTGGAGTCAATCCAGTTTGTCTGTTAGCAAAATATCACAATAATCACTGAATGGATTTTAATGAAACTTTTAGGATGTGTCCATTGGATGAACATCTACAACTGATTAAATTTTGGAGTCACTTTAATTCAAGATGGCCGCCACAGTTAAGTCACATATGCAAACACAAACATGGCTATAACTAAGTCACTTTGACAGATTTTGAGCTCAAGTTTGACGTGGTAGTAGCTGAGAGTCATCCTCAACACCTACGCCGAGCCCAACCAAAATGGCTGCAACTCAGTTTCTTAACTTAAGCTAATCTTAGTCTACACTCTGACATCAAAGGAGGTGGGTGATACGCTACGCCTGTAATTGTTGCAATGCATTAGACGAGACAAGGCCGTGCTTTACAAGTTGCTGTAAATCCACTTCGGTGCGCCCTTAAAAACGTCCAGCAGTAAATCACGCGCCATCCGGGCGGCTTCATTAGTTTAACAGGATGCACTCCGATACCCGCTGCAAGCATGCCGCCAGAATAATCCAGCCAGTGCCCCGTTTAACGACATGTCCGGTCTCCCAACACGCAGGCATCAGCCAGAGCTACATCTCCCAGTGGCTGCTGCAGCAAGGCCTGGAGATGAGCGACTCCAAGCGCCGAGCCTTCTACCGCTGGTACCTGCTGGAGAGGAACAATCCAGGTGAGCCGCAGGGCAGCAGGGTTGCTGAGTACGTTTCGCCAGGGACACAGATTCCTGCAGAAAGAATCAGTGTCAGGTACAGAAGATGCGAATATGAGATCGCCGATCTGCGCCCCAAGGTCAGATGTCAGGCTAATGATAGATCAGACAAGACTTCCTTAAATGGGATATTTGTTTTTTTTTTGTTTTTTTTTCTGTGAATCTGACCTACCGCTTGCTTCCCTTTCCCCATCCATCTTTCCTGTTTGCTCCCCCTCCCCGCCCCTCCTGCATGGTAAAAACACATCTCTGATTTGTCCCGCTAACACCCAAGCCGTTCCTTAAGGGCCTGCGAGGTCAAGGAAGGACACGAGACGGCTCTGCCGTTTCAGAAAGAAGACACACGATAAAGGTAGTCCCGTCACAGGAGATTCTAATCGATGTGGCTTCTGGTTAGGAAATGAAACCGTAGCGGGTGGAGGTGGTTTGTCTGTGCGGGGCTAGAGTAACAGCTTGGATCGGTTCTGACCTCTTCATGTCCTACAGTAGCTGCTTGGAAAAAATGTAGCTAATTGGCTTCTTTTTGGTGTGATGTCCTGTATCCAACAGCATCCACACAGTCATGGGGAAAAGAAAGTCAGTTCTAGGGTTGTACAGCTCAGGACTTTGTACCACATCATTATTTATGAAACAACAATGAGGGCAAATGGAAAAGCCGTGTGTGAAAATCAGATGTCTTAACTGATCATCACCTTTATAAAAGCAGACGTTTTGACCGTTTGTTGCTCTACTGCATATAGGTGTGTGTTAACACAACGCCAAAGCGGAAAGACATCAGCAATGACTTTAGAAAAGCAGCTGTTGCTGCCCATCGCACTAGGAAGGGTTAAAGGTCATTCCCAAACTGTTTAGAAGTTATTCTGCGCAGAAAGATTATTCAGAAGTGGGAAACGTTTAGGACAGCTGCCAGTCTGCCCAGGAGTGGACGTCCCAGCAAAGTCACCCAAGGTCAGACGTAAAAAAAACAAAGCACTCCAAGTCAAACTCTACAGGGCTCAGTCAAAAGGTTAAAGGTTAAAGATCGTGACGGGATGATTACAAAAATGACTGAACCAGTACAGCTTGTTTTGAAGAGCTGCAGCAGAAAACCTCTTCTCTGTAAAAACAACATGGCCGCACAACTGAGGTTTGTTAAGTTTCATCTGAAGAAACCAAAAGTCTTCTGGAACAAAACAAGACCAAAGTACAGATGATTACCCAGAATGCACAGCAGATCAACTCAAACACCTCAGACCAGCTGTCAGCACAGTGGTGGAGGGCTGATGGTTTGGGCTCCTTGCAGTCACTGAGTCGACCATGAACTCCTCTGTGGACCAAAGGACTCTGGAGTCAGATGTGAGGACATCTGTAGATTGGACCAAACTGGGTCATGATGCAGCAGAACAATGATCCCAAACACAGCAGCTGATCTACAACAGAACGGCTCAAAAAGAAAAGAATCAAGATGTTGTAACGGTCCAGTCAAAGTCCAGAACCTCAACCTGACTGAAATGTTGTAGTGGGACCTTCAGAGAGCTGAGCAGAAACAAATGTCTGCAAACCTCAATGAACCGAAGCAACATTGGAAAGAAGAGTGGGACAAAGTCTTCCACAACCATGTAAGAGACAGAAAACAACTACAGAGAGTTATAGCTGCTGAAGGAGGTCCTACAAGCTGCTGGATCAGGAGTTTTTACACACAGCTTTTCCATTTTTGCTTCATTTTTTAGTAAAAAGTGACGACATGGTGGATTCTGTTGTGTGGTTTTGTTCACTTGAGCATAGATGTTTTGTTTTTTTTTTTGTTTTTTTTTTACCTGGTAAAGTCCAGGGGTCTCATTTATAAAAGATTGCGTAGGATTTATACTAAAAGTGTGCGTACGCCAAAAAAATTTCAGATTTATAAAACCATGCGCACACACACCAGCAAGCAATTTCCCTTTATAAATCACACCTGTACCTGAAAGGTCCCGCCTCAGGTTCTGCCCTCCACACGCCCACATTCAACTAGAAATGCTCGATGCAAAGCAGCTCATGAATGTGAAGGTGGATTTAAATGAACCAGCTGATCAGTGTTGTTTCATGGTTACCAATGGCAACCACGGAGAAAAGAGAGAAGAAACTAAATTTCATTGAGGCAGAAATGGATGTGCTGCTGAGTGAGGTGGAGAACAGAGGGAGGGTTTGGAAACTAGGTTGGGAGGCAGCGCCGGAGGGGGGAGCCACTGTCCCCTTGTGTGTTCATCTGTGGTACACATCACCCTGCTGATCATTCAGGGAGAAAACTTTGAAATGTTGCTGAACTTTTATTTAAGATTGAAGTTGAAAGGTCCTTCTGGCTCACCAGCAGAAGCATCAATAATCCTGATGTTCTGAAAGCTGATCAAGTCGATCTAAGATGAATTTTGATTATGGAGTGAAATTAAATATCTGAGAGGAATCATGAAGCAGTGTGGCTTCAATTCCCCACTTCTCCATCTGTGTCTCCAGTTCCCCCTGTCTCTAAAACAAGCGTGTATGGTAGCATGGCTCAGAGTTGGCGTGAGGGAGCGCACATTTTCCTGTCAAGGTTGTGTTTTATAGATCACAAACTTTGCGTGGAAAGTGACGTACGCAAGTTTCAGACCCCGTTTTGAGCGTACGCCAGTTTTATAAATGAGACCCCAGGGTATTTGTTTATGTCCTGATGGTAAAACCCAAGAATTGAAAGAGGTAGATGTTCTTTTTCCCATGAATCCTGTTTGACTTTTTTGTTTTACTATTAATTTCATGTAATTTAATTGCACAGAAAAGCAACTCCTTTCGAAAGAGCATCTTCGCGTTCTTTTCCTGAGCTCAGCCTTGCTTTTAGCTCCTGCATAGCTTTCATCCCTGACGCTGGAGGTACTCTGGTGCTGGTTTTCATCCCTACATGGCTAACGCACTCTTTAACAGCGATACTAACAAGAACAAGGTTTTCTGAGATTCGACCTGGCCTGCACCTCTTCGCTACTCACACAAACTCCTGTTGACCCGCTCATCCCGAATGAGGTTCGCCGATCAAATTCATTTCTAATTCGCAAAGAAAGTCAAATTTATTGCTTGCAATTAACAGATTTCTGTAAATGTCATGGCAGGTCTGCAGGAGTGTTTCAGTCTACCCAAAGGCACAAATCTAAACCAACCCTTTGGTTTTGTTTTGGGGTTTTTTTTTCTTGCCACAACTGGCGTCTTGAACCCAATTCGTGGCCGTCCTGATTATTGGTTTTGTCCCACCTGAAGGGCTGAGGTGGAGTGAAAGCCAGCACAGTGTGAGTCCCGCGCCCAGGGCCAGGGGAGGGGACAGAGACAGGACGGTAGCAGGGGCAGGTGTCTGCCTCGCCAGGATCTTCCCCAACCCCAGCAGCACCCTCAACCCCAGCCACAACTCATCATGGAGCAGGCAGAGAGAGCTGCTGATGCACCTGCTGCCGTGGTACACTGCCGCCGCCGCCGCCGCAGCGGCTGCCCAGGTCCAGCCAGGTAACCGTGTCCTCCCCTGCCCTCCCCGCACCCCGGCCTCAGTGACGAGCTGCATCAGCTGGCCTGCAAACCTGTACTCAGTGTCTCTGCTCCGTGTTCATGCCAGCACTCTTATGGTCTCTAATCTCTGTTCAAACATGACTTGGTTTGAACGTATGCTGCACACATTTATGAACAAATTTTATTATTGGGATATAAAACCCTTTACAGACATGAAATGGAATCATAAAGGCCATGTTGGCTTGTTAAAACAGTAACAGAGAAGGCACAGTTTTCCCACAAGATGGTATTTTTACTGATGTAATGTTGTACTCCTCAGGGGTTAAGATGCATGACTGTGGAGCTTTTCTTATTTGTGTGTCTCCGTAGGTCACACTTCTCTCAGATGGTGGTGTTTAGTCATAATAATTCCATTTCAGACTCCCAAACTCACTGCTCTGTTTTAAACAAACTGTTATGAGACAGTAGCAAATGAAATTGGGGCTCAGACGCTAATTATAAAGGACCAGATTTACTATATTGCCAAAAGTATTCACTCACCCATCATAATCATTAAATTCAGGTGTTCCAATCCCTTCCATGGCCACAGGTGTATAAAATCAAGCACCCAGGCATGCAGACTGCTTCTACAAACCTTTGTGAAAGAATGGGTCACTCTCAGGAGCTCAGTGAATTCCAGCTTGGTACCATGATAGGATGCCACCTGTGCAGTAAGTTCAGTCGTGAAATTTCCTCACTACTAAATATTCCACAGTCAGCTGTTAGTGGGATTATAACAAAGTAGAAGTGATCGGGAACAACAGCAACTCAGCCACGAAGTGGTCGGCCACGTAAAATCACAGAGTGGCTCAGTGGATGCTGAGGCTCACAGAGCACAGAGGTCACCAAGGTTCTGCAGAGTCAACAGCTACAGACCTCTGAACTTCATGTGGCCTTCAGATTAGCTCAGGAACAGAGTGTAGAGAGCTTCATGGTATGGGTTTCCATTGCTGAGCAGCTGCATCTAAGCAAAGCGTTGAATGCAGTGGTGTAAAGCACGCTGCCACTGGACTCTAGAGCAGTGGAGACGTGTTCTGTCTGGCAATACAATGGATGAGTCTGAGTTTGGCTGCTGCCAGGAGAACAGTACTTGTCTGGCTGCTTTGTGCCAAGTGGAAAGTTTGGTGGAGGGGGGATCATGGTGTGGGGTTGTTTTTCAGGAGTTGGGCTCAGCAGCTTAGTTCCAGTGAAAGGAACTCTTAATGCTTCAGCATAACAAGACATTTTGGACAATTTCATGTTCCCAACTTTGTGGGAACAGTTTGGGGACGGCCCCTTCCTGTTCCAACATGACTGCACACCAGCGCACAAATAAAGACATGGATGATGGAGTTTGGTGTGGAAGAACTTGACTGTGCTGCACAGAGTCCTTTTGGCAATATAGTGTATCTTAGTTAAAGTCAGTACAAACATTTGAACAGTGTCATGTCATTTATTTGACAGTTAAAATGGCTAAAATATATTAAAAATAGCTAGTACTGCATGTGTCTGCAAGTGACTTCTGTCATGTTGTCTTGTGTTTTTACTTTGTCAAACTTAGTCCAATGACTGTTGCAGAAAAGCACCAGATTAATCGTTATGTCATAACAATGACTGTCCAAAACTGCTGCTAGTGACAGTCAGACCCCCATAAACTAATGTTTGAGTCCAAATGACAACTTCATGATGGTGTTTCTTTAGAAGAAATCAGCTGCACGCTGATTCTGCAGCAACGGACCACATGATGTCAAAAATCATCTATGGCAGGAATGTCAAACCCCAGGCCTCAAGGACCACTGTCCTGGAGGTTTTACCTGCTCCAACACACCTGATTCAAATGGTTTAATTACCTCCTCGCCAAATCATCAAGTTCTCCAGAAGCACGTCCACGAGTCATCCATTTATTGCGGCCCCCGAGGAACGGAGTTTCACACGTGATCTATGGGGAAACATTTTCTTTTTTGTTTAGTGTTGTAATGTTGAAGTTGAGAAGATTTGATGCAAGGAGCCGACACAGTTGAAAGCCTGCTCATAGTAAACCAGTAAGGTTTACTTTACTCTAAATGTTGACTCCACCCCCTGCCTTAGGATCCACCTCTGATTGGCCTGTGACACCCAGTGCGCACAAGTTAAGCCGCTCCATTTTCTCTTTCCTGCAGGCGCCACCTTGTCAATGCGCTCCTTGGTGAAGGAGGAGCCTGACTGGAGGACTGGGATGATCGCCGCTGGGGACCGGGCTGGGATAGTGGGCGGTCCTCTGAGGCTGCGTCGAGGAAGCAGGTTCACCTGGAGGAAGGAATGCCAGTCAATTATGGAGAGGTGTGCACAGTTTTTGGTAACTTAAGGTTTGTTTAAAAAGATAGGAAAAGCGGCAGATGAATTGTTTCGGTCATTATTGAAGTGATCTGTCAGATAGTTATCAACAGTTAGTACCCTATCAGACATGACATCAGTCAGAGAGTATGGAGAAAGGAGCAGAAGTCTTTCTCCAGGCTAGGCTAACGGCTAGCAAAACCAGGGCCCGTTGTATATCGATTTTCTGGCTATAAGACAAAGAAAGAAAGAACGCTACATTAGCTGGTATTAAACTTCCACTTTTGCATGACACGGTTTGTTGTCCCCCGTCGCAACAAGAAGAGGGGACTTGGAAATACCCTCCGCCCATCTAGTTCATCTTGTGAGCTGGATAACTTTGAAAAATAAGCGACGTACCGACTTTCATTTTGGTAGGTGGCTGCGGCTAGGTATAAGTAAGATCCCTATCGACAATTGGTTTGCCACGTCTAAATCCAATATTTATTGAAACCTTGTGAGCTTGATAACTTGGAAAAATAAGTGAGGTACTGACTTCCATTTTGGTATGTGAATGCATCACTCTGCGCCTCCTGGGACACTGAATTATGACCACAATAAGGTAAATATATTCTCTCTCCAAATCTTTCTCAGCAGAGATGTAATGTAGGACTTCGTCTCTTGTGGAAAACTATCTCTAAACTTAGTTTCATTCTATCTGAAACACACAAACGTGCAGATAAACACCATCGGGAGCACACAGCCTGTTTGAATGTTGCTCTTGATGCTTTAGTTCTTGGAATCAAACAATAGTAACACTAAAGGATGTATATGTGTATGCCCTGTTCAACTCCAGTCCAGAAAACCACTCATCTCGAAATCTAAAAACACTCACTGTTCAAGATCCTCAGCGACAGGGGACATGGGTGTACAGCTAGTTTACTTTGTCGCTGTTTTCTCAACCAAACAACGTCCATGTTACTACGCTAGTGTCTGTCTCCTGATGCTACTGAATGTATCAATCCACCCGATAAGTGCATCTGGCCTGTCCAAAGGTTTACTCAACTCCTGGCTCATCCAGCTACAGTTCACAAGGTCAAAATAGTCCTCTAGTATAAAATGTTGCCGACCTCTGCTTGTTGACAAATTGTAAACCAGCTTACAGTCCTCATCTCGATGCTCCGACGCCCTGTTCTTCCCCTCCCCTCTGTTCTGTAAAAATGACGTGCCCCTGCTTTACTGTAACACGTTCGTCCCAGACAGCGTTCTCAGTAACCCACAGAGAGGCTGAGAAAAAGAGGAGAGCAAAGAGCCCGCTGTGAGCAATTGATTTGTCTGTTCCATGGTAGCTGTGAGCACAGTGCAGTCTAGGCACTCTCGGTAATAAGAGCACACAGACAACACTCACCAGCAGGGGCTCTGGATTACGCAGTTTCACCGCAGTGCTGAGCCTTATGAGCTAGTTAAGACCCAAGGACGATACGGTAGAGGTGAAGATGGTGTGTGTGTGTGTGTGTGTGGAAAAGAGAGCTGTGAGGAATTGATCTCTTTGTGTTTTGTAATGTGAGATAATGATTCAGCCATCAGGGATGGGGGGGGAAAAAACTGAGCCATAAAAAGAAGAAGTTTGAATAGAAAAGAGGACAATATGGACCGTTTGATGTTTACCGCAGATAAATAATTTCTGCTTCTACCAAAACATCTTTGTATTTATAGGAATAGAAGGAGATGTGATTCCATAAAGCTTAATACACCTCATATGCCAATGGTTTCCAGCGTAGGCTCTACTTAAAAGTCTGTTTATTGAAATTATTTTGAAGTGGTGTTTCTTTAGAAAGGCTACAGTTTCTTACATGTTGTTTATAGCTCTTTGAATGACCTCAGTTTGGGGAAGTACAGTTTACGTCTGACTAAATTGATGGAAAAAAAGCAAATTAAAACTGCTTCAATCCCCAAATTTTCCGAGCGGTTCCTTCAAACACTAATTTATGGACCTTTACAGTCGTCTTATGTAAAATGTCTGAACTTTTCTGCAGAAAAAGGCAAGTAATGTGAACCTGACAGCAACCTATGAAGTTTAAAAAGTTGGAGTTATTTTAGGATGGCTATATTTACTTTGGACTTCTGTTCTGCTCAGACTTGCCACCAATGGCTCGTCAATTTGGTCTAAGCGGATTCACTTCCAAAGTGTTGAATGGTCCGTTGCATTCGGACTAGCCCATAGCTCATCAGCCCCGTCAGGCTTAAACTCTTGTTTCTCCACACTGAAGCCGTTCAAACAGCTATCCAGCTTCTTCAGCTAATCTGTGGTTGGGTCGTGGAGGCAACAGGTCCTGGAGAGAGACCCAGACATCCCTTTCCCCTGTGAAACTCCAGCTCCTGGCATTCCCCAGGCCAGAGAGAATATGGAATCCCTCCAGCATGTTCTTGGTCTGCCCCGAGGTCTTTTCTCAGAGGAGTCCAGGAGGCATCAGACGCCTGAACCACCTCAACTGCCGCAGACGGCAAAGCTCCTCACTTATCTCTAAGGCTGAGCCCGGCCACCCTGCGGAGGAAGCCTATTTCAGCCACTTGTATCCAGGAGCTTGTTCTTTCCTTCATGATCCATATGTCATGACCACAGGTGAGGGTTGGAACGTAGAGGGACCAGTAAATCGAGAGTTTTGCCTGTTTGGCTCAGCTTCTTCTTCACCACAGACCGGAGCACTCATTACTGCGAACAAGTCCTCAATCTATCGATCCGTCTCCTGTTCTGTCCTACTATCAGTCGTGAACAAGACACTCTGATATTTAAACTGAAACTCCGGAGGGGGCATTCCACCTTTAACCAGTTGGAAACCATGGCCTCAGACTCAGAGGAGCTAACTCTCAGCCCGGTCAAGGTCCAAAGACGCCAACAGAACCACATCATCCGCAAAAAGCAGAAGAAACCCCGAGGTCCTGAAACCAGACTCCTCTCTATGACTGCACCTTGAGATCCTGTCCACGAACACCACAGACAGGATCGGAGAGGAGGGGCAGCCCCGGTGGAGTCCACCTTGCACCGAGAACGAGCTCGACTTTGTTAGGAGAATACAGACACAGCTCCTGATTTAGGTATAAAGGGACCACATAGCCCTTAGAAAGCTGTGAATTGTTTAGAGTCATCCCACAAATCCTTACTTCACAATATTCAAAATATCCCTTTTTAAAAACTCTCCCCATGGTTCAATACGAAGGCTATAAAGGCGACGAGGTGTAAAATTGGGATAGGACTGCTGTAGCTCTTCTCAGAAGGGTGCCATCCGATTAAAAATGGAGTCCCCGAAGCAGTCTGACTCAAACGTTTTTACAACAATGTAATTGTTCCTTTATAGTTTCTTTATGGAGAATCAGTACCCAGATGAGGCAAAGCGGGAGGAGATTGCCAACGCCTGTAACTCTGTCATCCAGAAGCCAGGTAAATATTAGTTACCTATAATTTACAATTCTACAACTGGTATTAACTGACTTTCTGCACTACGTGGTCAAAAAAGGATCGTCGTAAATGTTGATGGTACAGTTAACTCATGTCATTCTGTTTTTTTTATTTATTTTTTTGCTGAGAACCCCTGTTCTTGCACCCTCTATCTAAAATAACAATAAACAGCTTTGTGTGCACTGGAGACTGCTGCTTGATTTGATTAAAATAATATTTTCTGCAGCCATCAGTCTTTACAGTAGGACCAACAAGCAGATTCAGTTTCCTGAATCAAATGTTTAGCTCAGGCTGGGGTGGGAAAACATCTTAACATGGAGTTACGGGACAGATGGAACAGTCTGGAGATTCTGTTTTGGGGGCAGGTGTCTAGAAGAGTACCACGGTGTTTAGGAGACTACTACCTCATGGTAGTATTAGTATTAGTTATTAGTAAATGCTGGTAAAAAAAGAAAAAACAAAGACATCTGCTTATGAAACGTCCCCACAAATGTGTTGGGGACTTCGGTTCTCTGTCACAGTGTTACCAGCTGCTACAAATATGGTGGGTTTTCTATTTGTACTCAGAATTCAAAATGTCAAAAATCAACTAGAACCCCCAAAACTAACCCAACCTTTTTATGGTTTTGAGTTTTTTGGATCGTTGGGGAAACTTACTAAGCAGTGTAGAAGGTTTTGAAGAAGGAATCAGTTTTTTGTGGGTTATTTGTGGAACTTTGAGATGATTTTGTTAAAATTATTATCATCTTTATGTTGAGAAATTACATAGTTAAGCGTTATTTTTATTTTTTTTACCTGATTTGTGTGTTCTCTCCTCTTCAGGCTGCAAACTGTCAGAGTTTGAGCGCGTGACAGCGCTGAAGGTGTACAACTGGTTCGCCAACCGTCGGAAGGAGATGAAGAGGCGAGCAAATATAGGTAAGATCCGATATCCTAACGGGAAGACTTGCACTAACACACACACACACACACACACACCAGTGTTTCACCAACCTCTCCCCTACCGTACACAAGCAGAAGCTGCCATCTTGGAAAGCCATGGAATTGAGGTGCCAAGTCCAAGCTGCCACTCCAACGGCGAGGAAGGAGAGATGCAGGAGTTCACAGATCAGGTGAACCATCGGTTCTCTGAGCAGGTGAGTGGAGGCACGTAGCAGACAACATGTAGGACGAGCTCAAGATCCTGAAAACCATAATGTCAGTTGTTCACAATCGCCTGCAGACGACTTTGTTTTCATCAGGGATTTGATATCTATTTTATTGTGTGTAAACCATTATTACAGGCCATAAAATGTAACCATCACTGTTAGCAGTTCATTTATTTAGAGATGCTACATAAATAAACCTGCTGAGTTGGATAATGGAACAGATGGAGTAAATAGAATCAAGTAGAATAGAATACAACAAACTGTAAATGTACACATTTATTTAATAAAATTAGGTTTATAGCTCAGTTAATGCAGAGATGCAAGTAATAAAAATAAATATTTTTTTTTTTAAAAAGTTCAAAAATAGTGCTGACAACCACTAAGATGTCCCAATATATAAAACTCTGTCGGGCGTCGGTCCTGTCTGTCTCTGACCGTCTGTCCTGTCTGTCTCTGACCGTCTGTCCTGTCTGTCTCTGACCGTCTGTCC
>JAOXNZ010000177.1:19047784-19067125 GCA_028566095.1 Kryptolebias brasiliensis | reverse complement strand
TGTCTACTTGTAAAATGGCTTCCAGGATGTTATTTTGTTTGTAATGTTTTTAATAAATGAAGACTTAATTCATAAAATACAATTTTCTTTTTATGAATTTATTTTGTTGTGTTATTAGACAAAGCAACAGAGAACAGAGCTGGATGCAGAGAGGGAGGGACAGGCAGACAGACAGGCAGGCAGGCAGACAGACAGGCAGACAGACAGGCAGACAGGCAGACAGACAGGCAGACGGACAGACAGACAGGCAGACAGGGTGAAAGAGTCACAGCTGTCAGTTTGATGAACTTGAGTTTATTGTTAAAAAAGAAATCCTATTTTCTTTAGACACTAAAGCAATGACAGTCCTGTTGCTGTTGTGTTGAACTGTGTTTGGGTCGTTATGAGTTATGAAAAATAACTTTTCTTCTAGGATCCAGAGAGAGTGGAGGCAGAGACACAACCATCCACACGTTTCATGTGCGTTACCACTCATTATTGGTCCTGCAGATTGAACACATTATAAACCTTTCATATATGAGACTAATAAGGGACACTATTTTAATAATTAATATTACTATTATTACTACTATTATTAAATACATTTTGGCCATCAGTATAATGTTAAATCAGTATAATTACTGATTATTCAGTATACTCTGCAGTTTTGATAAGGTTCCATCTGTACATTTCACTGTAACTCTGCCGACCCCCCAAAAACTGTTCTCAAGAAATTTCCCTGTTTATTGCCCCCCCCCCAATATTGAGATGGAATTTCCTCCCATGATCGCTGCAGCTTTTATCTTCCTCTGAGGAAAGCAGGAAAGAAACTATCACTCAGATCCAGAGGCTCCATAAATAGCTCCACGTATTTGAATGCTGACAGACTGCAGCTTTTCACTGTGAACAAACAAAACAAGACATGATGAACTGTAACTTTTTGTTATGAGGTTTGAGACTCGAGACCTCTCTCAGCGGGCTGGCTGGACCGAATCCTATTCAGCAGTTTCAAACACATTCTGTATATTAAAAAAAAAAAAAACCCAAGAAGAATCTAAAGGCGATCCTGCCGTTCATCTGAGAGACGACGCAGCAGATCTTAGAGCTGCGTGGTGGAAATATGTTCCCGGTGATATTTTGAGGAGAACTGACCTCAGACAGTAACTATCTGAAGATAAAGTAAGACAGTAGAAGGCACTTAACTTCACCTTCATGTCTGACGCAGAAATGATGGTATAAAGGTTTCTAAGATAGTGTTTGGATGAACCACTGAATCCTTTCAGACTGGAATAGTTTTGCAGCATTCTGCTTTGAAAAGCCTTTAGGCCCCCTTCATGTTTAAAGGGGAGTTTTTGAAGCTACCATAAATCAAAAGGAAGTCATAAAAGGGGCTTGTTTTCAGAGACTCACTTTAAAAAATTTACACTAATTTAAAATGAATAATCAAAGATTGAAACAATGACTCGGGTCTCTTCGGCCTTTTCTGTGTGACGTATCGAGAGCCAAACCCAGAAACGCCAACAAGGCAGGAAAATACAGAGAGTGTGGGGAGGAAATGGTTGTAATTAATTGTGAAAACCGACCCAAAAGTCCAACAGCTGAGTCATTCTTCAGCTTCCTGAAGGACAAGAAGGTTGGATGGATGTGGTTAGTTTAGCTCCTGGTGAAAATTACAACCCAAAGTCTGCTGACTGACTGTGGAGTTAATGTTTAGAAGAGGAGCAGCTGAATACAAACCTTCAGTAGAAGAACCACCACCTGTCACTGTTCAGACCACCACCAGCAGCCTCCAGCTGTCTGGATGGGAAACTCCCTGAAGACTGTGTGACATCACTGTAAAGCTCTGGGGTTCCTTTTGTGAAATGTGGGGCTGTAGTTCCTGAAAGCATCACTCCAGACCAAAAAACAAACAAAACGTGTTTTCAAAGCGGTCTTCTTCTAACAAAACTTGCTTCTTCCTCTGCTTCTATTTTCCCTGATAAACACTGAGACAGTAACCTCCTCAGTGTCCTACAGCGGTCTGCCACAGCTGGCCCCGCCTCCTTCTACATCACCAACCAAGGAGGTAACTCCGCCCACACAATCCCCCCCACTTCCCAAAAACTCTAAAAGCAAGTCATTAACGTTTGAAATCACAGAAATAGACAACTGGAGTGTTTTATGATAGCATTTAACTAAAAGAAAAACATGAAAACTCAATATTTTAAAGTTTAATTTCATTTCCCCTTTGAGACCATCTGAGACATAAAAAAACAACACCCATCAGACAGAACCTCGATGATCGCTGCAGGGTTTTGGCAAAGTCTTCAGCCGCAAATTAGGAACACAGTGGCTTCCTAAAAAAAACGCTTTGACGAGGGCAAGAAAAGGCTGTCAAAGTACAGATAAGAAATGAAGAAGAATGTTTTAGAAGCAGCAGCAGGAGCATTTTGCAGCTACTTTGGTTATTTGGGTCAATAAGAGGACAGGGTGCAAAAAGAGCATTTTAGAGAGGCTGAGTGTCGTAGCAGGAAAGATGGGCCAAGGTTCACCAGTCTGTGAAACAAAAAGCCCATCTTCTCTGGACCAAAACTCATTTAAAATGGACTGAGTCAACGGGGAGAACTGTTCTGTGGTCAGATGAATCAAATATCTTTTTGGAAACCACAGATGCTGCATCCTCTGTAGTCAAGAGGAGATGGACCATCCAGCCTGATATCAGCCCACAGTTCAAAAGCCTGCCTCTCTGATGGTATGGGGGTGCATTAGTGCCTGTAGCATGGGCAGCTTCCACATCTGGAAAGGTACCGTCTATACAGAGATATAAATACAGGTTTACGAACAAAATATGCTCCCATCCAGCAAAGAAGATCCAGAACTGTTTGGGAGCTAAAATCCTCCATCAGACAAGGATGGGACAATGTGACCCTCTAAACATCCCCTTTTTTGGGATGTGCTGCTGCCATAAAATTCCAAATGACTTTATTCTTTTTTTATTGCCTTAAAATGGTTCAGTTTCTTACTTTCAACACTGATATGTTTACTGTGGTCCGTTGTGACTAGAATTTGGGTTTATGAGATGTGCAAATCACTGCATTCTGGTTTTTAGTTTTTATTTACTTTTTTTTTTTTTTTTTTTTTTTTTGGAATCAGGGTTGCAATTTCAAAACAAAACTACATTTCTCACCAGATGGAAAGCGGTTCACGTGTTTTAGTTATTAAATGTATTGGTTTGTGTTTGGGAGGGTTTTCACAAGTATCTGGACTTCTCCCAGGAACCACAAGAGGGCGACGTCCGCTGCTGATCGGTGAGCAGCAAAACTCAGCCCGAGACCTGCCACTGTCACACAGGGGGGACAATTTCACATCCCCAATCACATGTTCACATTAGAATTAAAAAGCAGAATTGAACATTTTACAGTATTCCCTTTTTTTTATTATTTTTTACACCAAATAGGGTCTACTTCACACAGCATCACCAGTTTAAGAAGTCACTAATACAGCTGTAAATTGCAATTTTCCCAATCTATCTGAATGTGCTCCTTTTTTTAATAAGCAGAGTATAAGAAAGATCACTGTAATTAGCTTTTGAACAAGGATTTAGTTTTAGTTTTGGGATTAAATTTGGAAAACCAGTAAATGTGTGACCCTGAAGTATTTCAGACATTTTGACGTGGGCTTCAGGGGGCCGTGTTATGAACAGTTGATATCTTATCTGTTGTAGATGGCTCTTTGCAGAACCAAACAGATTGTTTGATATATTAGCTACCGGCTAATCTAACCCAAAATTCTTCCAACATTTCAGAATCGTCGATGCAACTTTAGAGACCTTTTACGCCGCAGTCAGTTTAACAACACGTGGTTGTTCCTGCAGAAATATTATGAGACTCCTGCAGGAAGTGCTACGGCTCACTACCGGTGCCGCCGCTAATCGTGCTCGCAAACAACCAGGAAGCTCGAATGTAAATATTTGCGCAGAGAAACCGACAGCAAAACGTTCATGTGAACATCTGCAACGAATCTCAGTCTTATCTTCTGAAAAGATATTAAAAGGGATCATTTTCTATTTCTTCTGCTGAGCCAAAATTTATGAGAAGAACGTCCTAAACTCTAAATTTGATCTTGATTTCATTCAAGATGGCTGCCACAGCCTTTAAAATAACTATAACTGTGTTTGATTTTATAGGGTTTGAGCTCAAATTCGGTATGGTAGTAGCTGAGACTGATCCCCAACACATATTCTGAGGGCTAAAAGATCATTGAATGTACTTCTACAACTGACTGAAAGGACAGTCCAGTTAACTTCGGATGTTCTGAATAGTAGTTAGTATCTTATGAGACATGCAGCTGTCATAGAGCACAGAGTGTGGAGAAAATGGCTTCATGCTAGCTAGGCTAAAGGCTAGCTAAGCAAGTCTTTTTATTTTTATTTTCAGGCTCATAACAACTCTTTCTCAAAAATGTGACATGAGCAAAAACATCAAAGCTCTACACTTTGACACCGTTTCTTTTACTTTGTCGCCGTTCTCTCAACCGTCCGCGGAGCACATTCGCGTAGCAACACGGAACGTCGTTCGGTTGAGAGAACGGCAACAAACTAAACAAACCGTGTCAAAGTGTAGCGGTTTGATATTATCTAACGTAGCGTCCTTTCACACGGGTATGTTGTATTTTTGAAAAAAAGAGTTGTTATATAAGCCTGTAAAATTATTCAAAGAAAAAAACTGGCACTTGTTTGGCTAGCCATTAGCCTAGCTAGCATGAACTCCGTGCTCAATGACTGATGTAACGTCTGAGAAGGTACTAACTATTAATAACTATTATTCAGAACATGACTGGATTATCCTTTTAACCTTTGGAACCAACCCCATTCATAATGGCCGCCATAGCCGACTGACGTTAGAAAACTCAAAATGGCTACGATTCAGTAAATTCTACATCAATCGCGCTAAGATTTGGTGTCATTGTCGAGAGTCATTCACAACACATACTCCAAGCGCTACTTCCTGTCTAAGATCTTGCCTAAAACTTAAGCATTACGTTTTGGGAGTCAACCCTGTTAGCAAAATATCTCGTGAACCACTTTACTTATTTTAGTGAAGCTCTCGGAAAGTAATCACTGGTTGTACGTCTACAACTGATTCACTTTTGGAGTCTAGTCAAATCAAGATGGCCGCCGCAGCCAACCGACTTTAGCAAACCTGTAAATATCTCTAATTCAGTCAGTTTTACAGAAGTTGAGCTAAAGTTCGGTTGTTTTCTTTAAGGAATGCGGAGCCCTAAGCTGTCCTGACCTGTTCAGGAATGCCAGGTTTCCTTCTGGCAGCTCCTGATCAAACCATATTTTTTCAGTCTATTTGTATTTTGAGGCCTGTAAAATCGGTAAAGGCTTGTGAGTTTTCTCACCGTTGCTTCATATCCTCTCCGGCTAAACCTCCCAGGACGTCCGTTCCCGCGAGGATGTTTTTCACTCCGGAAAAGGGTTCCTGTGGAGCAGCGGGCTCTAAATTGTCGGGAAATGTCTCCGCGAGTGTCTCCAGGCCGATGGGCAGCGGCAACGGTTGCTTCTGCGAGAGCATTGCTGATGTCGTGCCGCCTTGGTGTCGTGTTGACACGCACCTGTGTGCGTCAGAGCAGCAAACTGTCCATTCAGACCCTTTTATTTAAAAAAAGAAAAAGCTGCACACACACACACACACACACACACATCCCAGCATCCCGCGGTGTGTTTTGGCAGCGTCAGGCTTTGAGTCCAGCGTGGCTCCTCTATCATCCGCTCTCTCAGAAGTTGTTTGTTGTTGGGGTTTTTGTTTTTTTTTCCCCGCCATCCTCTTATCTTTCTCTCCCTCGCAAAACAGAATTCATGACCTGCCAGCCTTTTCTGCTGACTGCACACCCCGTCCGCCGTCTCCATAAACGGTTTGTCCCCCCCCCCGGCTATCTTTGCTGCCTCACAAAACACTTGATGACACAAGTGGCAGGAAAGGAACGCGGCTCAATTTGTCAGCGGGTCGTTGCTGTGCTGCGCAGACGTTTTCCAGAAAGGTGTTGATTGTCTGCGCTTCCCGTCGAGCCGCTTTCGCCGGTGAACGTCGGGCGAAGCTGTTCACCGTTTCCTTTGTGGCGCGATCGTCAAGCGTCCTCTTATCCCCCGAACCACGACCCAGATGCTGATGAGACTATCGGGGAGTAATCACTGGATGCACATCTACAAGCGACTGACCTTTGGACGCAAGTCAAGATGGCCGCCACAGCCGACTGACCTTAGCAAACGTTAAAATGTCCATATTTCAGCCAATTTTACAGATATTGAGCAACAATCCGGAGTGGTTGCAGCTGAGTAGCAGCATCTACAACACACACTTTGAGCGCGGCGCATTGTGCGACGTATTTGCGCAAAACTTTGGCATTAACTGTTAAGAGTTAGTTCTGTTTGTCTGTTAGCAAAATATCTCACGAACCACAAAACAGATTTTAATAAAACTTTCATAGAGTAATCATTGGATATACATCTCCACCTGATTATCTTTTGGACTCAACCCAATTCAAGACGGCCGCCACAGCCAAGTGATCTTAGCAAGCATTAAAATGTCTATATTTTAGCCAATTTTTTTTATATATTTAGCAAAATCCTGGTGTGGTAGCAGCTGAGCATCATCTACAACACATATTTTGAGTGCAGCACATTGTGCGGCATATTTGCGTGAATCTTTGGGATTAACTCTTAACAGTTAGTTCTGTTTGTCTGTTAGCAAAATATCTCATGAACCACAAAACAGATTTGAATGAAACTTTTGACACGTAATTACTGGATGTACATCTCCCCCTGAATAACCTTTAGAGTCAATCCAATTTAAGATGGCTGCCACAGCTAGTCAACCTTAGCCAACACAAAAATGACGACCACCCAGCCAATTTTATAGATAAAGAGCTCAAATTTGGCATGGCAGTAGCTGAGAGTCATTCACAACACGTAGTCCAACATAAACTATTCTTAGACTAAAACTCTGGCATGAAAGGCGGCGGGTGATGTGCATTCCTTCGAGGCATGCCGGGCTTTTAATTTGGTCTGCTTAGATTTCATCCCGTTGCTTGCTTTCAGCGAGCTGTCCTTTTGTGCAGCGGGAGAAAAGAGGCGAGAAACAAAGCGAGCAGGAGGCTGCCCGGACGAAGATAAAGAGACAAAGGGAAAAGGTTACCTTCAGAACTGAGAGGAGAGGGAGAATTCCAGCCGCTCGTGATTGCTCCTGTACAGCACGACGCCGCTGCTGTGCGTCTGCTCACATAAAGCCCCGTCTACAACCCAACGAATTCCCTGGCCTTAAAGGACTGACAGAGACACAGACGAAGACGGAGGGTTTTGGAGGTTTTTTTCCACCGTGTCCTATTTCACAGGACAAATAAAAGGAGAACACACAATGTCACAGCGTGCCCTGGATCTGTCACGGCCTCCGTCTCCGTGGCACAAGTCAGATAAGAATTTCCACAAAGGATCCGTCAGCTTTTCTCCCCGCTGACGTATTCTTCCTGTGACTCGGAGGCTTCCTCCAAGCCGCACAGGTCGTGTTCAGGTGCAAGAAGCATCGCGTGTCTGTCCCGCTCTGTCTTATTTCTGCCATCATCGTCGATGGGATGGAGCCTAAAGAGGATTGAAGGCCTAGCAGCCATTGAAGGAATGCATCTCGCCCACCGCGTTTCATTTCAGCGTGATCTCATGTAATACTCTGAGATCCTGCAAGATGTGTCAGAGCTCCGAGCAGATGTTGGGGATGACTCTCACCTACCACCTCCCCACATTTAGCTTAATATCTGTAAATTTGAGCTGTTTTTGTGTTGGGTAAGGCTCAATAGCTGTGGCAGCCATCTTGGACTGGCTTGACTCCAAGTGTTAACTGGAGAAGATGCATTTTCTGCGAAAGTGGAAGTGCTGAATGGCATTTGCTGAAGAAGCTGCAACTCAGTTGTTAAAGCTAAAAGAAGCGTGTCACAAGCTGAATGCTAACAGAAGCAAATCGCAATCTAAAAGTCAAAACTAGCCAAATGTTAGCTTTAAGCTCAAAGTAGCAAAACAATACCTAAATGTATCATAACACTAGCTAAAAGTAGCAAAAAGCTGTTTATATGTAGCTAAAGGCTAGCTAAGAGTAGAAAAAAGATAGTTAAAAGTAGCAAAACTACCTAAAATAGCAAAATGTTAACTGAAAACTAAAGCAGCAAAAGGCTAGTATAAGCTAAATGTAACAAAATGCTAACTTAAACCTAATTGAAGCTAAATGTTAGATAAAAATATCGAAAGGCTAGCTAAAAGTAGCAAAAAGCTATTTAAAAAGAGCAAACGGCTAGCTAAAAAGAGCAAAATGCTAGTTTAAAGTAGCAAAATGTTAACTGGAAGCTAAAAGCAGCAAAAGACTAGTATAAGCTAAAAGTAACAAAAGGCTAACTAAAACTTAAATGTCAGCTAAAAGTAGCAAAATATTAGTTCAAAGCTAAAAGTAGTACAAGAAGACGAGTATGATGAAGCAGATTTTTCAAAAGAATAATGTTTTTGAAGGACTTGAAGAGATCCTACAGTATTTTTATGGGAAAATATTTGCAAAGTTAAATATTTTTAAAAGTATACAAATTGCAAAACTTAAAATTATAGCTCCCATCTCAGATCTAAGCTGAGCATTTTGTTATATGAATGGCTAAAATAGTGGCTAAAAGGCTAAAAGTGTGTAATCCTGGGGTTTATTCATTTCCTGCCAGGTTTACAAATGAGCTTTAATTTTTTATCTTGTCATATCTGTTTTGTGTATTACATTATAAAATCGTGCGCTGTCTTTTAAACAGCGTGGACTCTGGGAGCTCTCGGTGTTGGCGTTTGGCATTAAATCAGCAGAAGGCTGCTCAGATTAAAGCCTTTCCTCCACTGCATAAATACTACTTTGAGGGATAACAATTTTAAAAGGCACCATCTGTTTAAAAAAAAAAAACCAACTCACCCATTTCTCTAAATTACAAATCCAACTCTCCTGTTTTGACGAATGGTTCCGATTTTTTTGAACCGGTTGTGCAAAACTCCCCACGCTAATCCTATTTAATTTCCCACGGCAAGGTTCACTTCAGTCAGCTCAGTCTAATGACAGGTAGCACTCAGTCACTCAAATGGAAACGCTAAAATTCAAGGAGAATTCAACAGATTTTTATTTTAAGGATTTTGTTCGCTTTGCTTTGGAACGATGGAAGAAAACAAAGATAAGAAGAAGAATTGCTCCAAGACCACAGTGTCAACGATCCAAAAGAGAATGGAGGACTCAAAAGGGAACGTGAGAGCAGCAGGACGGATGACGAAAAGAAAACTCTTTATTACTGCAAAACCACGAGCAAACTCAGGAATAATGAAGAAAAAAAAGTTGGATAAAGACAACAAAAAAATGACAAAAGACAAAGGAAAAGCAGGAACGTTGGCCTACAGTAGTCAGAGTATTTTTAAAAAGCACGTTTTTCTGCTGCATTTGCACTTCCTGTAAATTGATATGCAAACAGCGTTTTCAGTGACAAATTCGAGGCTTTGTTTTATTTGTTTTAGCTAATGTTTTTTCTCCTTCGAAATATTTTTCTTCGTCCACGCTATTTTAACCAAAATGCTGTAATACGTTTTCCCGCGTCACTAGGTGGCGAGAACATGCTCGGCTCGGGTAAAGATTCTCTCAAAACTTGTTTCCTTTTCAGTACGTTTTCGTTTCCTCTCAGTTATTAACTGTTTCTGCACATGATAAAAAATTTGACCACAACGAGATCAGGCTAAAGCGAGACAAACGACGAATAAACAATAAAAACTGCACTGTATTTCTTTGTTTCTAGGGTACAAAGTCAAAGTTAGCATGTACTAAATAGGCTGCTACATTATTATTTATAAAATGTGGCTTTGTCAACACGGAAATGCAGGTTTTCCTCTCATGTAAACTTGCACCGTTTCTAGAAATGTCTTTATTCACACGGAAACACTGAAAATGACCCAAAACTTTGCCATAACTATGACGTCCCTTCGTGTGGCGCTGTAACGCCACCATGAAAATACGCCAAAAACAGGAAATCAGATGTGGATCATCAGCGTAAAGCTTGCATGCTGGGTGACAAATGTAAATCAGCCATCAGTCCTGCAAACCTATTTAGTTTGGCGGTGGTACACTACAAAGAGAGCACGATATGTTTTTTTTATCCCCCATGATGAACAAGAAAACTAACCATCCCAACCAAACAGGAAAAAGCCTTAATGTTGTGGGTGAAATAAAGCCTATTATATCCTTGTTTTTAAAACGTGTTTTGGCTGTCTACACAAAAACGTATGGGTGGCATTTCAAGATTTTTTTCACTCTAGAACTTGTTTTCAACCTTTGTCTCCTAAAACACTGTTTCAGTGTAAATGCAAGGCTGAAACAGTAAAACAAACAAACAAAAAAACCCAAAACGTGTATTTAGGTAAAACAATTCCAGTGTGAGTGTCTTTGGTCTTGGTCTATTGTCTTTAGTTTTGGTCTTATGTTTTTAGCTTTAGTCTTTTTTCTTTGGTTTTAGTTTTGGTCTTGGTCTTAAGTCTTTGGTCTTAGTCTTCTACTGTGACGTTACAGTCCGGCGAGGTCCTGTTCGAACTAAAAGAGAGGTTTTTGGTTCCAGTTCTCTGACTGTCTGCATTCTGGGTGTAAACTCTTTAAACCCTAATGTAACATGTAAATCCTGTTCACGTGGAGGAACCAGAAATTAATTTTTTTTTTTTACTCTCCAATTTGTCGAGTTTTTAAAATTTTTTCATCAAAAGCAGATTTTCAGACATGAGGACGTAGCAACCTGTTTTGTCCATATCTACGATTACTTTATGGCCTAGAAAGGAAAACAACACTGAAGTTGTTCTTATGGGGGGATTATACGCATCTGTATCAGTTCATTTAATCCTGTCGCCGGAATACTTTGATCCTGTACCAAGAAGGTTAATAACTAACCGTTTATCAAATATTTTCAGCCTTCCCAAGAATCTTCTGTGTATTTTATTATCTTGAGAATGTGGACATTTCCGCCACCTAGTGATAGACAATGGTATTTCAGTGTTTTTGTTAAAACTTTGTGAGGTTTTTGTATAAATGGAGAAAACATAAGATATTGACTCAAAATGCCATTATCTCATACTGCAGTACTACCGTACTTTTTTCTGTTAAATTAGCTAAGAAATAAGTCTCTTTTTCTTAACTTTTTTTTTTTTTTCTGAAAATTGACCAGCTCTTTTTATTGATTGCTGCAAACTTCTGTGTAATTGCACTCAGGAAACACTTGTATTTATATTTTTCCTTTTTAGCACAATCCTCTTTTTATTGTATCGAATTTGACGTTGAATTGTATGCTGGAGCACAGAACCACAAGCAACATTACTCATTGCCAGCAACATTACTCATTGCCAGCAACATTACTCATTGCCAGCAACATTACTCATTGCCGGTTCTTGCGTTGGTGTTTTAATCAAGTTGACTTGTTTTTAGCGTCGTCTTTTTGCGATGTTCAGTTAGATTTGCCGTGTTTCCATGTATTCCAGTTGACTTTACATCTTGTCTTCGTGGTTAAAACAGTTCATTTTGTTGCGTTTGAATGTTGCTTCTTCCAGGTGTTTATTAAATGTTCCAGTTATTTTCCACCTCCTTCCTATTTTATTCCGTGTTCAGGTCTGCACACTTCACCACCTTTGGTGACAATTATGAATTAACGATGAGGTGGAGAAAACGAGCACACAAATGTTTTATTTCACCCATCAGTGCACAAGAGCAGCATAAGCATCCTTGGTTAAAGCAAGTAGACTGAGTCAAAATAGAAATTGGAGTCAGTTTATGACCCAAAACAGAACAGTTTTTTGGTTTTTACCGCAATAGGGACGTTTTCATTTCTTATGCCTGTCTTCATTTTCTGGCTGTACGGGCAATTGCAGCCGCAATGTTTTGATCCATTGACCCCCTTTTTCTCCACCATTATGACCTCACTTTCTCCTTATATTACCCTCGCAGCGTGTCCAATGATCTTTACGCCCGAGTTCTCTAGTCTTATTTTTGTTTGTCTAGTTTTGTTTTTGAGATGGACATCCCATCTCAATCTCATTGCAGCTGCCCAGCACATCTCATTTAAAGTAATCCGTCTCCACCACCACCGGTGTCCTGATTTTGGTTGGGTTCTGTTCTTTTTTCTACATTTGCTATAATGTTTAATTCAGTTCAAATTATTCAAGGGCGAAAATGGATTTATCTGTTTGTGGCAAGATTAGAGGTAAAATTGGGCTCATACTGATGATTTGTAAGGTTCTCTTCACCCCTGGATGATGCTCTTCATAATAATCAGAACGTAGCGGCAAATTTGGAAAACCTCCTTCAGTTTGAAGGCTATCAAGATGCTGCTACGATCTTAGTCCTCGCCAGAAAGGCTTTTCCTGCTGTTTTCCACGTCTGCCACATACGATGGCACCACTCTCTGAGCCGCGTCCTGGCAAGATTCTCTCAGGGTGCAGCAGCACGCTAGAAGATGACGCCACGCTAGCACGCCGCCACTGGTGTCACATTTGCGCTAGGTTGTTTTTCATGACCTTCTCACAATTTGTACTGCAGACTCTTCTTATATAGACATAGATATGGATATGGACATAATATGACAGTCTTCCATAGACATGGAAGACTTCCAGGCCTCCACTATGTGTTACAGCACGTTCCAGCAGCGTGACAAAATGCAGCTGATGGGGCAGAACCTTGAACCTCATCCAGCAGACCTGACCGTGTTGAGAACAAGTGCTTCTTGCTTTGCATCCAAAAGGCAAATAAAGGACGGCTGTGCGTGATCTGGCGTTTATTGGCACACGGAAAGCGTAGACTGGTTGTGGCGGACATGTGATGGAGGGGATGGTGAAAGTCTGGCGCGATCCTAAACGGTTGTAACAAAAGCAGCAGCGGAACACGATCCATGTGGCAGGCATGCTGACAAGAGCGCTGCAATAGCTTATTTGGAGAGCTCCCAGCGGTGTGTGTGTGCGCGGGTGTAGCTTTAACATGCGGCCAGCGAGGCCAGTCCTGCTTCAAAGTCTCGATGACCAAGCAACACCAGTGTGGGCCACACGCCATGGACACTCTGGCACCACGCTCCACCCAGGGCCTCGATACAATAACAAACCACCACAACCTCTCTATGGATGTTTTGTGCTTATTACAGCCTATCACGTGCAATAGAGCCAACTGCGTTCCTAATATGCACCGGAAGACTTTGCCAAAACTCCTCAAAAGCTATTCATGTTCTGGCTGATTTTTTTTTACGTGCGATAGTTCTGATTACAGGTAGCCAAACTTTGTTTTCTGCCATCCTGGAAACCTGTTTAATGTAGACACTGATTAGAGGTTTAAATGTTAGGATTCCAGCCTGCCCCAGCCTCTTTCCCATTCTTTCTCTTTTTTTTTGTAGGTGGAGCTGTGGACTGGCTCGGTGTCCGTTTGGCACTTCCAGGTGCCAGCTCATGTTCTGGCTCACTCAATGCGTCTGCGGTTTAGGATTGCATTGTCTCCACAGCTTTTAAGTTTGGGACAGTCCGTCATCTGGGGCCTGACTGAAACGTCAGCTTGTTTCCTCTCTGCTGCTGCCGAAGCTGACAGGACAGACACGCCACGCCATGCCTGGTGTCTTTGGACACTAACTCTGGTTCTGAGATTCCTCTGTGGGTTTGCTTCATTCATCACTGACTGAACCTGGAGGTATAGATCACAGACTTACCTTTGAATCTCCGACCTTCTCCGACCTTCCCACTCTCCTCCTCTACCCAGCCTTTCCTTCCCAGGACTCCTGGCTCCTCCTCCTCCTCCTCAAAACCTGAAAAACAGGTTGGTACTCAGTGACCTCCATCATCGTCCTTCATTGACACCCCGGTGCAAATGTCTTACAAATAAATCCTTTACTCTTTTATTCTGTGTTGGGTTTTCCTGTCAGACTCCAAAGTCTACTTGCCGCCCTAAACATGACAGGTCACTAAGTGCCGTTATTATTTTATTGTGCTAACTAAACCCTTATTGCAGTGCCGTGTAGGTGGGTTTTGAGAAAAAAAAGAAAAAGGATGCAAGACTGTTCAACACAGGCCGTCTTCTTGGAGTCTCCAGTATGTCAGCTTACGGAAGCAACGCCGACACTCCCTGTTGTTTCACATTAGGTTGGACTTACTGGCAGTGAACACATGAGATAAAACCCCCTAAATGTGCTGCACGTCGCAGGGTGCCCCTCGGGCCCCGCAGCGTATTAAGGCTCCCTCTCCGCCTCTCCGCCAGCCTCCTTCACCACAAGCTCAGCCCTCAGCGTAGATGATGGAAACGGCAGATTTCTCAGTAAATTTCAAAGCGGCGAACAGGATCAACAGCTTTAGAGGCTTTTTCACTTCTCAGCAACTTCCTTTTTTTTTTTTCTTCTCTTTTTTTTAGAAGGTTGCTGTGTGTGTGTGTGTGTGTGTGTGTGGAAGAAAAGGTGCTCTACTGAGGGAGTTTATTCAGCCTGTGTATTGGTGTGGAAAAGATGCCCAGAATGCTGTCTGTCACTTCACTGATGATGTGCAAGCAGCCACACGAGGCGAGAGAGCGACCCTCTCCCCTCGCGCACGTGCACACGTTCACTGTAACTCCTTCGCATTACACTCTTGGTGACATACGCATGAATATACCCGACCTAATCTGTGTGTTATTACTTGTAAAATAAAAAAAAGCTTTTCACATTCTTTTTTTGTTGTTGTTGTTGTTATGGCGGCTGCTCTGTCGTATGAATGCAAATGAGACTGCGAGGCGCCAGAGGCACAGCAGACGCCAGCAAGCTGGAGGGGAAAGCTCGCAGCTTCAGGAGCCAAAAGCCTTGCGGGCATGTGCTTCTTCTGCCTGCCTCTAATTCCTCAGTCCCGGCATTGTTTGCTCGATAAGTCGGAGTAAAAACGGCAGCTTAGCCGCTCCGTAAAGGACTGAGGCTACTTCCTAGATGTTTGCTGTTTGCGCGGGGTGTATCCCTGAAAGCGGCAAATTCCTCCTCTTCACCGCAGGCTGTAACGGGATCGATCAGAGGGAGAGTGGGGGGGGCTAGAGAGATCCCAGACCAAATAAACTGGTTGAAGAAATCCCAGCCAGGACGAGAGTGGGAGCAAATGCTGTCAAACAAAAGAATCCATCGCCGGATGTTTTCTCATCTAAATTTCAGTCGGATTTGCATTTCCTAGAAGGACTTTTAGAAATTGCTTTAAGAGGAAAGAAGCTTGTAACCGGGGGGGGGGGGCATTTAAAGTAGTTTGTTCACCGATGCTGTGGTATCACTCCAGCTACACTCTGATGCTGAAAATCAGCGGGAGTCCCTTGGAATTAAGAGCGTCGGTGCATTTGTAAACCTTTCCTTTACTATTTGGTTGTTAATCTTTGGTTTTCTTCACAAATCTCTACTTTTCCCATAGCTTTGACATTTGGAAGCAGCACATCATGCAGTACAAAAAAAAAATCTATGAATTCCAAATGTAATGAAAACATAAGGGAGACAAGAAAGACCCAGGTTGAATTTTAAGAATTCATTACTAAAGAAACGAGAAGAAATTCCCAGGGTTGAGACAACTCCAGTCAGCAGAATATGTCTAATCTGAGATCGTCAGGCAATGCCTTTTAAACACAACTTATCAGAAACAAAAGGCCAAGGCCCAGCATGTTTTTCACTTGGTACGTCTCTCGCTGCTAAAACCAGCTGTTGGAAGGGCACTTCCTGTGTACTTCCGGTGCCGGTTCCCAGCCTGGATAATTGGTGAGGGTTGTATCAGGAAGTGTATCTGTCGTAAAACTTGGGCCAAAACATACGAGAATCTTTGACGTCCTTAAAGCTCCAGGATACTCCATAAAAAGTCAAGAAGTCGGTTGGCGGTCACGTGGTTGCGAGCCATTCGTTTTCGCTCACACCCTTCAAAGTCCACGAGACTCTCGGATCAGAACTCCCAGGAAGCTCCTTCCTCCTCCTGCAGCGTTAAAATATATTTCTTCCCGCCGGCTTCTCACCTCTCCTGTCCTTGTACAGATTTTTGCTTCCCTCACCGCAACCAGACGTGTTTATTAAACCGACTGAGACAGAACACACCTTTTGGCATTTGCACATATGACCGTGCAGAATAATAATGAGTGAACAAAGGGAACGTGTCCTGACGCTGCCCGGCTGAGGAGTACTTCCTCCCGGCCACCACAGCCACTAAGAACTGCCCGTGTCTCCTCGTGGTCTTTTTAAGTTCATAGGTTTCTAAGTTTTGCTGGATCAGTTGTAAAGACGGCTGTATTTTCTAACAGCCTCCAGCTGCTTCTCAGCGGAGCAGCAGAAGCAAAATGACTTCATTAAAGCTCACCGGTATTTCCTTGTAAACAACTTCTGATCAATCACACAACACTTGTGTCAAAAGAGTTTCCTTTAAATGAATAAAAACTCAAAGCTGTTGGTATTGACTTTACTAATTCTGTTGTTGAAAATGACAAAAATGTTGCCAACATTAGGTTCACTTGTCAGATCGGTAAGTTATTTTCTTATTAAAGCAAGCTGTACTGTTTAGTGTTACAAACTGGCCTCTGTAAAGGTGAAAAAGTCTTATTCGGTTGATGTTTTTGTGCCCGGTTTCAACGTTTACATTGTTTTCTCAGAATGAAATCAGCTTACGCCGCCACTACGCGTCATATTTTACGTGGGTTCACTAATCTTAAGGCAAACTCACCTAATCTTAGCACCGGTTTTTATCTTTAACATTATATTAATTAATTAAAAGTCTTGACAGGCACAATGTTGGGGCTGCAATACAATAAAGAGAATATTTATTTGACCTTGAAAATCACAACTCGTTTCAGTTTAAAAAGTCTTTGGTATGACATTCATATCTACGGTTTAACGGGACTTAAGTCGGGGCAGGAAAATATTATTTTGAGTTTTGAACTAAAACCCTCTTATGGCGTGAAATGATCAACTTTGAGCTGTTTGGGAAGAGCTTGTGCGATCTGTTAGCCTTTTCTTTTACCTCAATGTCTGTAGAAACGACTGAGTTATAGACGTTTTTGTGTTGACTAAGTTTTAATAGTGGCGGCCATTTTGAATTTGGAAGATTTTACATGTTAGTCAGGTGTAGAGCCAAATTTGAGCTAAATATTTATATATATAAAAAGACTGAGTCATTTAATATTTGTGATTTCTAAGGTTGATTAGCTGCAGTGACCATCTTGAATCAAGTCAACTCCAAAAGTGAATCAGTTGTAGGCGTACGTCCGGTGATTACTTTGGGTATATTTTGCTAACACGACACACACAAACACAGGCAGAAATACTATTTCAGCTGTGAGGCGATAATGGAAAACAACAGAGAGATTTTGCCGTTTGAGGAGTACAAGAGAAAGTACAAAGAAAATGATTTAAAAAATAATATTGGGGTGTGGGAGCATGGCAGAGTCGGTGGAGGGGTCATGGTTTGGTGTTGTTGGTTTCGCTCGAAGTTCATTTGTAGTTTAGAGCTCTACAATTTTATTTTTACTGAGTTCATGTGAGACCTAAAAGGTTTTACTTTTGTATTTGCAAACCAGCTGACATTACTGATACTGTATTTTGTACCAGTTGCACTGAGGTTCCACCAGGAGGTTTGTTTAGTACCTTTTGGTCATATGGTGCAAGATGAATAACTGTAAGGATATGGATTAGGTGATTATACATGTGCTGTTGATAAAATAATACAAAAATATATTTTGTGTATTTCCAGAGAGAACAGCTTGTAATGGGATCACAGCTTTAGAATTCCAGAACCTGTGACGTCACAGGAGATCAGTAGATTTCAACAATTTATTAAAATTGTAGAAATCTGATTTCAGTGCAGAGTAAGTCAGGAGACACAGATCGGGTCAGCTGGAGCTTCTCTTCGTTGTCTTTAGACACATTTTGGTGCAGCAGACCATTACAGTTTGTAGTAACTATCTGGAGTTTGAAGTATTATTCAGCTTTTTGAAGCAAAACATAAGTCAGTTGCAGTTTTCTGCTTATAGTAACATACTCCAGTGATTTAGTCTAATATGCGATGAAATGACTCTACTGTAAGCTACTTGTTGCCTGCCACAGAAAGTCGGGTGATAATGTTTTATGTGTATGCGTGCATCTTTAGTGTTAGCAAAATATCTCATGAACCACCGGACGGATTTAATGACTGTTTGCATGTCTACAAACTTAAGTTTTGGAGTCAACTGGATTTGAGATGGCTGCCGTGGCTAATCTATAGTAACCAACACAGAAATGGCAATGACTGGAACTATAATATTACAGCTGTGGAGCTGAAATTTGCTGTGGTAGTAGCGGAGAGTCATTCGCAACATGTACTCGGAGGGCTAATAGGGCTAACAAATCTGGAAAATTCCCATTATGTGACTTTTCTAGATTTGAGTTTTAGCCTTTTTGGTCAAATCTCAAAAATAATGTTCTGCACAACTGCACACAGTATCTCTTAGCACTTGGAGTACACTTTCTGCTACTTTAATGCCAATTGTTAGCTCAATAGCTGTAAAATTGACTGGCCAATAGCCTTTTTTTTGTTGTTTTCTAAGGTTCATTAGCTGTGACAGCCATCTTGAATTAGGTTGACATCAAACTTTAATATCTGAGAGTTTTGTTAAAATTCATCCTCTCGTTCATGAGATATTTTGCTAACACAACAAACACATGCACACACAGTCACAAGCCGTTTGCCTTTCGGCAGCGCGTCACAATAAATACAGCTTTATTTTTACCTGCGTTGTTTTATTTCTTTTAGCTTTAGAGCCAAAATGAAAGACGGCAGAGGAGACGGAGACCACAACACGCCAGCTCGTAAGTATTTGGTTCGTCGTGTTAGTACGGGCACTCATTGCCGTAGAAAACAGTGGGTATAAAATCACATTTTCCAAACAGTAATGTTAACAACATCTTCTAAAGGTGTCTTTCAGTCATCAGTCTATACCAACAGTTCATTGAAACATGGAACCCACAACGCGGCGATCGCCATGATGGCTTGATGGCTTGGCTCGAGGAGGGAGTTTTTCAGGTCATACGGGGGGGCCTCCTGGCTCTTCTGGACTGGGCAGTAATAAATGAGTTCAACATACAAGTAGACTTTGACGATGTCTTCCACGATGCAGAAGAAGACCTAAGAAACAACCAAATGCAGGACCGTGCTGTCAGGATTTGAGTTTTGTTTGAGTTATTTTTTATTTATTTATTTTGCATTAAGTTCTTTGTTTCTGCAGTTCTGTTTTTTGTTTTTATTGTTCCTGTGTTTGGTTCTGTGTTGGTTGTTTGGTTTTGCTCCCTGTGCCCTCTGTGTCTTCTGTCATTATTCACCTG
>JAOXNZ010000177.1:19020614-19030807 GCA_028566095.1 Kryptolebias brasiliensis | reverse complement strand
CTCAAATTTCCACTGCAATACTGAACAGCAATGAATTCACAATTAAGTTTACAAACACACAATATCCTATTCAAAAATAAATTATAAAACATGGGGTAAAGTTCTCCTTTTTTAAATCAACTGGTGCATTTTAAGCGTATTAATTTATTTATTTGGCCTTCTATCTTTTTATTGAGCCTTTTATATATTTCTGCTTTCATTTTTTATTCTGTCAGTTTAGGTCCTCCAAACCAAGTAGCACCCATGCGGATATTGAACCGGAGATTCGTTGCGCATGCGCACTGCACACAGTAGGCAGGGTCAGACAGGCGGAGACGTTCATTGGAGATTCGTGCCCCTCTGAGCTCACTTCCGTCGGTTAGAGTGGTCTACCCCGTCTCTGCTGTTATTCTCCCATTTCTATCCAGCCAGCGCTGCTGTGGACATCGGACCTGTGGGAAACTAATCCGGAGCAGAGTTTCGGATCCGTTCGACGCAGAAAACGCTCGGTAGCCACATGCGAAACGCCGTCTACACAGGGGATACCCGGCACTTCATAGTTACGTAACCGGACTAATTTTTTTTTTTTTTTTGGCCTTCTTATTGGAGTTTTTCCACGCTTTTTTTTTATTTTTTCGCCCCCCCCCCCTAGTTGCATTCACATTGACTGCCGCTTCTAAACTCGACAAAATGGAGAACGACGACAAATATCTCCCTGAGCTTCTGGCGGAGAAGGACAGTTTGGACTCGTCGTTCACGCACGCCATGAAACTTTTAAACGCAGGTAAAGAACTATTTTCTGTTGGGGCGCATTTTGTAAACTCACGTGCGGCGGAAGCAGGAAAAAAAAAAAAACCGCTGCGCGGTAACGGTCTGTGTGTTTGTGTGTTGTTGTGAACTGAAGTGACCAACTGACAGTACTCAAACAACCCAGTATTTAAAAAAAAAAAAAATGTCTGTAATACACGTAGGACTTGGTTACACGCTAGTTGACAGTGGGGTCAGAAACATATAATCGTTGTTCGTCGCGCAGGAAGTCCCACTTAATATGTTTTTTTTTTACTAACGGCTTCCTCTGTCGTGGTGAAGCCTAGCACCGACCGAGCGGGTTCCATTTAGACTTGGAAACTCTCGCGGGTTCGGGACGGTCCGTGTCCGCTGTTCGCCTGTCTGATACGAGCTAAATGTGAACCAGGGGTGCCCGGGACCCCCCCCCCCCCGCCACTCTGACAGCCGGAAAGCAGCGTTCAGGAACGGGCTGGAGGAGCTCGGAAGTCCCGGTGTCGCGTTTCTCTCCCCCCTCAGCTGAAAATGTACATGTTTTGGCATTGGAGGATAAAAATCTCAGGATATGTAAGTCATGAGGAAACGACTCTGCGTGTGTGTATTTGACAAATGTTTGAGCTTTTTTTTTTTTTCTCGCACTGAACACACAGAAGAAAGGATAATGCGGCCATGTCGGATCTGGGGCTGAGAGCTCATATCAGCTTTTCACCCTCTGTGGTCCTTCTGTAACCAGGATTTCTCTCTTTTTTTTTAAAACCCATTTCAGTGTAACATCTGTAGCATCTGTAGCCAGGGAATGTATTGGTCCTTATTACAGCCTCACCTCGTGTCTTTGCCAGGCCCTAGCAGTGAGACAGTTGAAAATATGAGCATCATTGTTGCTGAACGCCAACATTAATTTGGTCAGTTTTGGCCTTTTCCCCCCCCCTGTTCCTGTTGATTTTTCTGCTCCACACCAGCCAGTGTCTCGAAGTTCCCCCCCAGTGATGATTTAGTGTTGGCACCTCAGTCCCAACAGGATCTGCTCTCAATCCAAGCTACATGTCAGGAATGGAAAGTGTGACTAAGACAAAGTGTGTCAGTGTTTGCTGCATGAAGTTCTCCTCCTTGCTGGAAACCTTTAGGCACTTCTTTTTTTTTTTGTTTTGCAGCTGGTAGACTGTGGTGCAGCTGACATGTTTGCACATTAAACACACTGGAGATGTCATGGCCAGGAGAAGGGAGGTGGTGAAATACACAGGAGCTGTGTTGAAGTAAATAGGTAGTTTACTGTTAGACTGCAGTGGTTGGGAAGGTGTGTTTGTGTGTGTTTTTTTTTTTTAACAGTCTGAGAAATCATCTCAATCTTATGTTCTAATCAATTTGTGTTCTGACATTAGTAACCTAAAGGCCCAAGAGGTTGTTTTTTTGTTTTTGTTAAATATAGTTACCTAAACCCGGAGGAGATGCTGTAACCAGGAAATGTTGTCAATTTGATTTGAAAAATGGCTCAAATAATGGCCTTAAATGGGAGTTTTAATACATTAGTGGGCTATTTTGTTTGTATTTTAATATCACAGAAAACAACGAAATGAAACCCATTAAATAGAAGAACGTCCGAATATTAAAACGGGGGCTAGGCAGATTAAAGTAGTTGTCTTCAGCACAACCTTTTGCCGAAGTTTTGTGCCTCTGGTGACAATTTTAAAAGCCTTCGGACCCGATCCGTCTTCCTCCTTTAGCTGACCAGGAATGACTTCAGTTTGGTTACATGAACACCATGCCTCTCTCTTTCCTTCTTCTTATTTAAGAAATCGATAGAATCCAGAAAGGGGACGCTAAAAAGGAGACAGAAACGTACCTGGACCTTTTCACAACAAAGAACATCAAACTCAAGGAGCGAGTGCTCATACCTGTCAAACAGTACCCAAAGGTGAGCCGTCTCTGTTTGTGTTTTTCCTTCTTGTAGTCTCTCTCGTCAACCCCCTTTTGATTTCATGTTTTTTTCCGATGCTGTGTTTTGAGTTACGCAGACTAATGGGTCACTAGTCTCAAATATCCCCTCACAGCTCTAAACACAAAGCTCCAGACTTTGATTATAGTTTTGAAATATTACCTAATCGACTCTAATTGTTCATTTTGCTGTGATTAGGTTCTGTATTGTGGTGGGACTGGCACTGTGATTGGATTGTTTTGTTCTGAAATATTTCTATACTGATTGTGTGACCCGGAGTGCATTCGTCTGTAATATTTCTCTAACGTACAGTTGCGCTGATTTTTGAGATGGCCATTTTTTGGTTATGAATGAATGCGAGGCTATGAGCTAACCTGTAAAATTGAATGTATTCACACGCTATGTAAAGGAGTTGGACCTATATGAGCCTTTCTGTCACCAGCCTGATCAATATGATGTAGGAGCGTGTTCTCTGTGGGTGTGACAGCCGTTTGCTTCCCTCAGACTTAGTTTAAGTTGTTACAGAACGCGGCGGAGTCGAGGATGACAAATCTAATTTGTGTTTCAGACCGTCACAGCTACATATATAGCCCCCGAGGAGAAACCGCTTCCTTTTAGGCAGCTGCTCTTCCGAACATGTTTGGCAACGACAGCTAATTGTAACACACAGGTTTCACTTTGATTGCAGCTTTTGATCGCAAGTGCAGCTCAGTGCATGGAGGGTTGTAGCAAAAAGCAGCTGAAGCCTCGGGGAGCTCTTATTGACTTTGGTAAATCTGTGACTTAAGGCCCTGCAGCGTGTGCAACAAGGTCCCTGACAGCGATGGCTCCTTCTGCCTCTTGGTGTTTAACCGGACCCTGCCGCTATTGTCAGGCTCATTTTTCTTTGCTCTGCCTTGTTGCTCTGTTAGTTTAATTTCGTGGGGAAGATCTTGGGACCTCAGGGCAACACGATCAAGCGTCTTCAGGAGGAGACCGGAGCCAAAATCTCTGTGCTGGGCAAAGGATCCATGAGAGACAAAGCCAAGGTACTAACACATGCACACACACCTCGAGATGGGCACCTGTAAGATGCAGGAGCACATCTGGCCTTTATGTGTAAAAGGATGGCAGGCAGCGAGGCCAGATGTTGTCAACCTGCAAAGCTGAGGGCATTTGTGCGCTGCACATCTGTTCCAGGAACGTCTAAAGTAACCCATGAAACCCGCTATCTGCCTGTTTGACATGATTATTAAGCTGTATAAAGTAGGCAATATCAGGGCCGTGCTTGACGATCTCTGGGGTGGATTAAACCTGATAATGTCTCTTATACGTTAAATATTTGAATTCGACTCGCTGACACACATATGTCTTCATCTCAGGAGGAGGAACTGAGGAAAGGTGGCGAGCCCAAGTACGCCCACTTATCTATGGAGCTGCACGTGTTCATCGAGGTGTTCGCCCCCGTGCCCGACGCGTACCTGCGCATGGCCCACGCCATGGAGGAGGTCAAGAAGTTTCTGTTTCCTGTAAGTTTGGGCTCACTGTGTTTGTTGTAAAACTTCACTTGTTTAGGTTGTTTGTGATCTCGGCTCCTTTTTCAGACTGCAGTGATGTCCACAGGTTTCTTAGTGGAGAAAGAAAAACACAATAATAACTTAATTACGATGAACACAAAAATCAGGACTCAGAATTGTAGAAGCACAGGGCCCAAGCAGCATACAAAGGCATTGAGATAATTGAAATGCTTTGGCAATCATTTTATGATCATGTTCAATTGTTCAAGTTTTAAGTTGAGCTCAGGAAGACACCCCGACTTCAGCTGCAGACTGTGAAGCAGGGGGTGTGAAAATCTTGGTGCCAATTTAGGGAGAAAGAAACATTGTTCTATTTAGGCATAAAATATGCCACTGCAGCTTCTCTAATTGCTGTGGTTGAAAGGAGAAAAAAAAAAGTCTTTGCTTCTAACACTGAGTCCTCAGATGGGAAGAGGTGAGAGACCTCACGAAGTGTGACTGAGGGTGTGCCTCTCTGAGTGGCAGTAACACTGAGCCCAGCAGGACAGGCAGAGGAGGCCGACTGGGTGTTTACCTGGAACAAACGCGCTAGGTGGCACAGTCCAGGCACGCGAAGAAATCAGCTTAAGAGGAGAAACTGGGTCGCTTTCACCGTGTCAGCAGGGCCAGGCCTGCACGTCCGCCCGTCACCCCGCACGCTCAGCCGAGTCTCGTTCTGGAGCTGTTCCACACAGACCGCTGTTCACGTTCATCCTGCGCTGCTGACGCCTGCTTTATCCTGTTTAATGCTTAGTCGAGCCAAAAAAAGGTGTGTTTTCAAGCCCAGCTGGGCTTAGGGCGCTCTAAAAAAAAAAGGCTGAGTGACAGCTCGTCCAGACGCCTCGCGTCTTTTTTTAGCGTACAGGGTGCTCTTTTAAAAGAAGTCATTTGAATGAGAAGTGGGATAAACGGGGCAGTGAACCAGTGTGATGGTGGTGTTCCTGCTATGCAATAAGCTGCAGCACCTGTCTCTACAATTAAAGGTCATAATCCATCAGGCACAAAGGCTGTCATTTAGATTAAGGCTGCGTTTTTCAAATATGGCACTTAAAAAAGTCTCTGGATGTGATGTGTTTGTAAATCAGTTTTTTTTTTTTCATTGCTTACATTTGTGCTCAGGTATTCTTGGAGGAATCGACTCTTTTCTTCCCCCTCATCCCGTTTTTATCCCCACATAGCGCCGTGTTTGCCGACATAAACGCTAAAGCAAACGATCGGCGCTGTGCGAAAGATTCACTGATAATCTTCCCATCATGGCTTTGTTTATTTTTTAAATACAGCTGCAGCAACTCCTCCTAAAATGAACTTTGAAGCGGGCAAATTAATTGCGTTGCCCACGTTCTGCTGCAGTTGAGTCCAAAGCTGCCGTCTCCGCTGTTTATCTTAGCAGTGGCTCTTTTTCTGTCCCCGCCCGCCCGCCATCATTAGAGCCCTGTCACCGTTCCAGGCCGGCGACTGATGTATGAAATAGAATTGATTGGGTCACAGCGCAGCTCTCTTTTGCGGTGGCAGATTGTGTCGCAGGATTTGTGCAGCTCAGACGGGCAGCTGCGCTAATCCTGCCCAACTTATTGTTTCTGCAGATAAAACGAGCTAACCATTGATGCAGTCACACCAGACTTGTCAAGGATGTGTGGAGAGATGAGATTTACATTTTGTCCATGATGGGAGGAAGACGGAGTGTGGATGGATGCTTTCCAGCCTCCCACATGTCTCACCTTCCCCCTCTCCTTCCTCTCTTTAACACTCTGAGTCACTCAGCACTGAGACTTTTTCTTCCACTGGGGTGGGCTGGGTAGGAGATGACATGTTTTTCACTAGCTTAGTAATTTTCTTTTTTTTTTTTTTTTTTTTCCAATTTCCCTCGTGTTCTAGTGTTTCTCGTGGCCCCTCCTCTTTATATTTTCTCCGGCTTGCGTGTGTCTGTGCAGGACATGATGGATGATATCTGCCAGGAGCAGTTCATGGAGATGAGCTACCTGAATGGAGGCCAGGAGCACGGCGGCAGAGGTCGAGGGGGCATGCCTGTCAGGGGCCGCGGCGTCCCCCCAGCTGGAGCACACAGGTGCTGAGACGGGGACAAGCATGCATACACATACAGTCATGTTCACACTAGAGATGAAACGGTAGGAAAATTTCCTGTTGCCGTCAATGTGTGCAAATTTATCATGGTTATCAATATTATCAAGGTTTATTCAAACTGAAGTAGTTGCACGAAGGTTGAGGCACTATTGACTTGTAGTGGTTTTTATTTATTTTATGTTTAGATCAATAAAAAGCCTTTCGGTATCCAATAATTATACAAAGGTATGCAGGAACAAATTTGCACTAATGTATGAAAAATGGCTCTAAAATGTACAGAAAAAACTTGAATATTTTTAGTTTAGTAAAGTAACAAACTGTGTAGAAACACTGTGTTTAATTAGCTTCAACTTTGCACCAGTGTAGATCCTTAACGCCTTTATTGTGAAGGGTCTGAAGAAAGTTGTCTCATTAGTATTGTTGATGCTATCAGAAAATAATGCAAGACCGTTGCCCAGTTCAAACAAACAAAAGTTGTTTATATTTTGGCAGTTCTGCTCGAGCATCTTAATAGCTCTTGATGACAAGTTGATATTTTAAGAAGTCTGATGAGGTGATTACACGTTAAACCAAACCATCAAATCACATCCGTCTAAAAGGCTAGGCGTTAACTTGCGTTGCATTAGCTGCGTCGCACGCGGCTGGTGGTCATGCCAAATACTCGTCAGATTTGTGTTTTCCGCTTTATCATCAACGTTCTGCGAGCTGCGCCGACAGTTGTCAAAAAGCTTTTCCCCGTGCAGTTATAAAATCCTAAATACAGCGCCACTTCAATTGTGCTTTCCCCCCCCCCCAGAGCTCAAACATCCCCGCTGCACTTTTACTGCCTATTGGTGGCGTCAGTTGGACAACCAGTTCATACACCAAATTTCAGATTCATGTTTGGTTTTAAGACAAAGATACGCGAGTGTTCTTCGTGGGAGTAATTTGTAGTTGTTTTTCATTCGCGTTAACGTTGCGTTCCTTCCTCCCAGGGGAAGAGGAATGCCTCCTCACGGCATTGCGGGCAGAGGAGGCGTGTCTCGAGGCGGCCCAGCCAGAGGTGGAGCAGTGAGGGGCGCCCCGACAGGCAGAGGAGGACCTCCCGCGGCCCCCAACAGGGGGGCGGTGGCGCCGCGCGCCAGAGCCCCAGCTGGAGGCCCACCCCAGAGGATGGCACCACCCCCCGCTCACCAGCACACCTCCAGTGCAGCTGCTGAGGGTTATGATGAATATGTAAGTTCAACATAGTATGGGGTTTTGGTATTAGTTTTCTAAAGAATGATGCACAAGTCCTTGTGAATATGATTGTTGGTGGGCGCCGTGTGTTAGCTTTGAATTGTTTGTTCTCTGATAAAGAATGGAGTGATTTCAGATGCTCGAGACATTATGTGTGTGTGGGGGGTGTATTTTAGTACAAGTTTAGTACTTTGGGGACATTTTGACGTTCATCATGCATAAACACGTCCCCCCTTAAATCTGACTGCGTTTCTGTTCTCCCCCCCCTCTCTCTCCAGGGCTACGATGAGAGCTACACAAACACAGCCTACGAGTCATACGACAGCTATTACAGTCAGCCTCAGGCGTAAGTGAATCAGACGTCTTTGCTTTTCACCTGCTCCTTACAAAACGTGCACACGTTGCTTAGTTTGACTCGAAGTAAAGGAGAACAGCCGAAACGCTGCACAAATTCAGGATTTATTGTACGTTGTACAGTAGGTGAATATAGATGTTTAACGCTAAAGACCTGTGTATGAGCAGCTATGTGATTTTAAAGACAGGAAAGTGTTGACTCTTTTCTTTTTTACGTCCTTTTTGGTCTTTGTTTTTTTGACAACAGAGAACCAGAATATTACGACTACGGACATGGAGAGACCACAGAGTCATACGAGTCATACGGTAAGAAAGACCTTCTTTCACTTAGTAAACCAACATTAATATAAATTCATTTAAATTGTATAATGCCAGTTCATAACAAGTCCTCTCACGGCGCTGGAAAAAAAGCAGAACAGATTCAAATCCTGTTACAGAAAGTCAATCTAATCAAACTATATTAGAGTACAGTCCGATTCAATGTTAGAAAATGCCAATTCATAAAAAGTAAGGAAACAAATAAATTAAATCTACAGTAATTTTTATTTTAATGCGATTCCCCATCCTGAGCAAGCACAAGGCGGAAGGAACATAACATAATTTATCTCAATACTAAGAACATGAATATGTCTGAAATAGATTATTCAGGTGTCATTGTTGTTTTTAAAGTTTAGTTTGTTTACAGTCTTTTCAAACTAGCTACCAAATTGATCATTAAAACTTGTAGTTTAGATTAATAACTTCAAGGTTGTTTTGTGTCTTCTCCACGCCCCCTGTAGGTCAAGATGACTGGAACGGCACCCAGCGGACACCTCCCGGAAAGGCCCTTCCCCCGTCCAGAGGCGGCAAGACGACTTACCGGGAGCACCCGTACCGACAGTACTGAGGCGGGCTGTCCCCCTTAGTGTTGCCCCGATAACCGCCCTGTCTACCACGGCAGCTCTCGCTTTAAGAAGCTTGACAAAAGTAATTGTTTTGTCTTTTTCTTTGTTTTTGTTTACTTTAGTTTGTTTAGTTTTTTTCCTACTTGGACTTTATACAAAAAGAGCTAATTGGGGACTAAAAAAAATTTGACTTTTTTTGGTTTGGTTTTTATTTACCCACACACCTCCCCTCCTCCTGCTTTGTGGCGCCTCCTGTCCAACCAATCGGGGGTTTTTTGGACGGGTCAGAGATGTCTTTTCCTCTCTCTCTCTCTCTCTTTCTATCTTTCTTGCTCTCTCTTCCATTTTACTTTAGTTTGTTTTTGCTGGGTTTTTTTTTTTTTTTCCTTCCTCTGACCATTTTACCCCCACTGGCTTTTTTTTTTTGCATTGATTGTTCACGTTTTTACTGTTTTGGGACTAGTCATTTCTAAGTGGAATAGTGGCTCGAGACCTACTTGTTTAAGGAATCCATTTTAATTGTTTAAATACAAAGAACCTGTTGAGGGTCAGTTGCAGATTCCCATTTAGGCTACATTTCAAAATTCTGTTAATATAGCCAAATAAAATACCTTTTTAAACTTTCATTCGTGTAATATATATATATATATACATACATATATAAAACAAAAACCAAACAAGTGTTAAATTACGATAAGGCTAAAGCAATGCTAATGGAATCGGTGCAATTCGTTCTTGATAATGCTTTGTTTTTAAATAGTTCTAAAACATTACTCATTTAAGCCTCAGGCAGCAATATTTGTTACTGTACTTAGAGTTTTGAAATATAGCCCTAATAGACACTGTCGAGATGGACTGTCCTCATATCCTTAATTTGTTTTTTACCTGTTTAAAAAAAAAAAACAAGTAATAATTTTAAGACTGAAAACAAAATAATTGTTCAATGAGAATCTGGTTGAGACTTCATTTCAAAACCAGTTCAGGTCTTCATTTTTTTAAAATTTTTTTTTTTTTGTGTGTGTGTGTGTGATCTGATTCTATACAAACTGCATGCACAAAAGTACACAAAGAAGGATTGGGACAAAAATCTCCACATGGGTCTTCTCTTCCTGTAGAGAAGGGATCCTGCAGCTCAATCCAAACTCTTGTACATATTTTAAAACATCCTAACTGTACCTATTCTGCCACTAGTATCTGTACCCTCTCCATAAAATGCATTATGCTCCATGTGTAAGCTTGCCTAAATAGGTTACTAAATCTGTCCAAAAGATGTTTTGCAGCAGTTTGTCAATAAAGCTTAGTTTGTTTTTATGAAACTTAACTTGCCTTATTTGTTTCCTGTCCTAGTTAAACTCTGAAATGGCCTTTCTTTTTTTTTTTTCTTCTTTTTTTTTTTTTGTTTATTTTTCTTTTTAAAAAAAA
>JAOXNZ010000177.1:19009148-19020514 GCA_028566095.1 Kryptolebias brasiliensis | reverse complement strand
TTTCTTCTTTTTTTTTTTTTCTTTCTTTTTCTTTTTAAAAACAACCTCCAGTAATCAGATGTAGGTGTTTTCCCTTTTGTTTCTCTTTCAAAACCGCTTTTTTAAATCTAAATGAATGTATTGCCGTCTGAAGACTTTAACCGTACCAAATGATGTCTTTGGTTTATCAAAAGAGCACAACTTATTCTTTTTCTCTCTTTCTATACTTTTTAAAAAGGACCCAGAGGTAAGACCTCTAAAATAACCTGGATAGCTTCCTAATGTGTATAGAGTTGTAAAGCATTGAATGCCTGGGTATGTATAAGACTTTTTCAATCCTCTTACCTGTGGTCGTAATCGTCAATGAGAATTGCTTCTATATAGCGTTTGAAAATTAACTGAATTCAAACCACCATTCAGGTCTAGGCCACGTTGTCATGAACGATGCTGGCGCGATGGCTACTTTAGTACAGAGTAATGGCAGTGCAATGGAGAGGATGGTTATAACCTAGAGAACTCCGCTGTAAAGGTAACCTAACCCTAAATGTTTAATTTCCTAATGTGTTTATCCTTTGACATAAACTTGCTGGGTAAATCCAAACTCTTGTCTTAAAATGATTATTACATTTATGGCAACAAAAAGAGTCAATTTAAAAGTAAGAAGGAAAAAGAAAAAAAAAAAAAAAAGTAACTTCCAACATCATACAGTAGTGGATATTATGTACTAACAAAATATATCAGGATAGTGTTAATGCAACTCTTGCTAAAATTACCAGAGCCAAATCTATATCAATATCTTCTGTACAGTTGAGCCGCTGTTGCTTTTTATTTGCTGTGTAAAAGTTTACTGTAAGCTTTAAAAAAAAAAACCAAAAAAAAAACCCACCGTTCTGCCTGTACTGCTATCTAAACAGAGAGTACGAGTTGCATGAGCATATCTTCTCTTGTAGACATTGCATGACCTGTTTCAAGTTTCTCCCAGTGATTTTTCGACAGGGGGGGTATTGATTTGCGGTTTGTCCTTTTCCCCCCCAGGCACCGCCATTGGTCGCTGGAGTCCCTGGAGACTGACGGTCCGCCGGAGGCTGTGGGATCCTCAGGTTGGTCCTCTCTCGTCCCAGGAAAACTGATAAAAGCCTTTACTGTTCAGACAGAAGCTTGGAGCTATTTTTAGATGCGTTTAAAGCTGGCACTTTAAAGGGGCAATCTAGTCATTTTTAAGTAGTTCTCTGTCAAGTGGTTACCGATAGTTAGCACCTTATCCGAGGTGACGTTAGTCATGGGGTATGGAGAAAGGGCCTGTATTTTTCTTTTCTTTTTTTTTTGTTAAGACTTATAAAACAACTCAAAAACAACATACCACAAAAGAGCGCTGTAACCAAACAACGTCCAGGCGAGACCACCTAGAGACTGAGGTTCTGAGGTTGTACAGGGGACCAAGTGACACGTTACCCAGGCGACTGGAAGTATCGTTCGACACAGGAGACCACAGGGAGACCAATAGACTGGAGGGCAGGTGGTCCGGAGCTCGAGGCTTTGCTGAACTGTGAACACAAGACCCCGCCAGAAACCTAGCTAGTATTTAGATTTCGTCTAGGCCAGTTTTATCGTCTTCTTGTTTCTCCAGCAGGAGTGTGAATGAAGACCAAATAGTCAACAGTAAAGCTGTACCTGGCTCACTAATTGCTGCTTCTCTGTATGACCTTTTTTTCTGGGTCTTAAAATGCATCCATCGATAATAGTCTTATAACTGCATCTGAATTGTAACTGAATTGAATTGTGAGGTACTTAAAAGTTTGTGGGTGATGAGACTTCTTTCCACATTAGAGATATTAATAACTATATTAAGTGTATATTAGATGTCTTGCATAGACTGGATTCACTAAGGCTGTATTCACACCTGATAGTCCGGTAGACTCGGTTTGATTGGGGACCAAAATTGCAACATTGGTTATATTTTCAGCTGCTGCAGTTCGTATTCACACTGTACTGAGTCAATTGAGCCAAACCCTTTGAGCAACCTGTCCCCCCCCCCCTTGCCTGTGGTGGCGCTGCACCAAGAACTACTGAAGGAAATGACACGAAAACCTCTGAAAAAGACACTGAGCTCAACTTCCTTCTTCTGGAAAAGTAAACAAAAATGGAGTGGCGTCAAATTTTAGTGTGACCACGAGCCATTTTTCCAGCTAGTGGTAGAAACGCGCGTTTGTTTTGGTTGTATTTACCCAGAAGGCCCTGTTCTATAGTTCGCATCCAGCTTTTGGAGCGGTATCCGGTCCGCTTGCATTCACATATGCATTTGAACCGTGCCAGAGTTCACTTCAACCGAACCAAGACCTGGGTTTTTAGGGACCAGAGTTAGCCTTTTTGGTCCGCATCAGAGTTCCCAAACGAACCAGACTTTCTAGGCAAAGGAACTAGAGTTTGATTAAAGCGGACTAAACAGGGCTGGTGTGAATGCACCCTAAGACTATTCACCCACTATCTGCTCTTCTTACCCATTTTAGTCCTAAAAACGTGGTGCTAATTATATGCTGTGATACACGCTCCCATCAAGTTCAGCAGGTGTGAACAGTTTGCAGCACAATTTAAAAAACAAGACCTGCTCCAAACACAGCAGGCTCAAAAGTGACAGGAAAAAAAAAGTTTTCTCATAGTGAGCATCATCATAATGGATTAAGTACACGTTCAGGAAAGCGTTTCGGAATCCAATAAATGACATGTTGTGATTGATACCTTGGTTTCTATTTTGAACCGCGGGGTGCACGTCGCACCTTCTGCCTGCAGGACCAGTTTCCCACTGAAGAATTCACCCCAGCTAAGATGTTCTGAAATCACAAAGTATTGTATCCTGAATGTAAAACTATTGTTTTACTTTAGTTTAATTTGATGATTTATGCCTTTCCTGACGTTCTTTCTTTGTGAAGCCAACAACATAGCAGGTTGCTCTACTTCCTTTCTCTCTTCTACTGAAACAAAAATACAATCAGCTCTGAGGAGACTAAACTGTTTTGTCGTAAACGGCGCTGGTTTTTGAGAATCGGATGCTTTTTGCGCCGGCAGTTTCTGTATAAATCTAGGTGGCCTTTCCACCAAGAGCATGCACAATACATAATTTAAACGTGGGCAAACTGTGCCGGCGTAGAGAGGCGCTGTTTGGTGGCAGCACAGTTCGAGGAGCACATCTCCCTTTGCCGGGGCCTTTAGTATCAGGCAGAGATGCAAAACATTGCAGAAGAGAGAACAGAGAGCACGCAGGAAGCAACAAAGTGATTTAATGAGCGTTCAGAGATGCTAATTTAAGAACAGATGTGCAGCTTGATCCTGAAAGAAACCAACACTGGTTTTATCATCTGGCAGCGGTTTGAAATTCATAAGGAAAGATGTTGGACAAAATGTAGTTCTTTTCCCACAAAAGAAGGCGGCGGCACGAATCTGTTACACTACCTGAAAATGTCCCGCGCGGCAGGGCTGTTTTTCACACGGCTGCGTTTTAAAACACACCGCGTGTCTGCAGATCCCGTCCACAGCAACGAGAACGTAAACTAAAACCGCCACCAAACAAGATTTCTTTGCCAAATCAGTCCCATGACTACGTTCATTATATTCTATTCATTATAAAACTGAATTAAACCTTTTTTTTTTAGTGATTTAGAGCAGACTTTAAAGTCTTTAGGTATAAATTATTGATCATTCGTGATGGACCAGTGACCTGTTGTTGTAACCCGCCTCTCGTTATCAGCTTTCTTCAGATTCATTATTGTTTTGCGAGTGTCTCATATAATAAAGACTTATAAGAAATAGCCACTTAGGAGGTGGTTTTGTTCCTTTGTGCCATGCTTATCTTAGAAATTAGCCATCTTACGCTGTATTGTAAAATACGTCTAATTTGTAGGTTTAAATTATTCAAAGCCACTGGGCACGGTCCTTTAGCTTCTCCCCTTTTTCCCTGAAGACTTGTGTGGAAAAAAAAAAAAAAAAGGTTCTCCAGATGCCTCTGGGCCTTTCAGCCTGTGTAATATTTAGCTGCTACGTATCTATAGTATTCAGTGTTTCCAAGGTTGGTTGATTCCAATGATTGGTCAGCTCCTGGAAGTGGCCTCGCTTTCAACAGTGTGTGTGTGTGTGAAACTGTGTGTGGGCGTGCTCAGGCAGTCTGATGGGAGGGGGAGGGGGGCACGACACCACTACAGCTTCATGGGAAGTTACTAATGAGGAGTGGTGGCTCGAGGCTCGGCGAGAGAACAAAATCGAAGGCACGAGGACGCTGGATAGTCCAGAAATGCATCCAGTAGGAGGAGGAGAACTAAATTTGATTTATTTTTTTTCTTATATTGTCCAGCCCAGCCAGAAAAACAAATAAGATAGCTGGAACGATGGTCTGAATTAGGACTTTCAAAACCTTTTATAGCTTGGAACGATTAAAGACAGAGCATTCAAAGCCAGTTTTTGTTTCAGTTGTAGACGAGGCTTTAAATTAAAGGGGTTTATACTTGAACAAAGTCAGTGAGAAGTATCGAAAGAGTACCTTTTGAGAATTACGTAACGTATGTCTACCTGTCATGTTGTACAGAAAGCATCATTTGTTGGTTATATTGGGTGATTTCTGTCACGCGTGGAAAAGTTTCTCCTAAAATTAGCAAAACAATTGTCTTATGTTCAACAAAAAGAAATAAAGAAATAAAATAAATGCCAGGTTGACAAACAGGAAAAAACAAAAACCCTGCCATCCCAATGACCAACTAGAGGAAACATACGTAGTCACAAGGTTTCTGGCACGTTCTTGTGTTCCCAGCCACCCACACTCAGGTCTATCTCTCTCCCTGTCACCTGGGTCTGACCTCAGAACCTCGATCTCAAGGGCAGTCTTTGCCTGAAAATAATAGCTACACGACTAACAGAAGACTGTATGTTATAGACAAAGTGTCCCCGCCGTCTCTTGTTAGGAACTGAAGCCAGCAGGAGCTGCCATGTTGTTTTTTTGGAACCAGTTTGCACACTGGGGATGTGGGGCTTTAAGTCCCGCCTACTGTCCCTCACACAATCATGGTGACCTTTCTTTTTAGGCATAAAGAAACTACAACAGTATTAGAAAAATATAAAAATTGAACATACAGCAGCAAGGTGAGAATCAACAAGAGTCAACACCAACTTTCAGGGTCCAGTGAGGGGTCTAAATACGTATAGTATTTGGTACCAACTCTATGCTAAATAAACACCACCATACTGTACTCAGTACACGGCAAACTGCTGTTCATCATGGCTAAATAAACAGTCTTGACAACATGGCTGCACAGGCTGTATATGAGTCTAATACAGAGACCCAGCAGCGCTCCCAAAGCTTTTATCTGAATCATGTTTCGACAAAATAATCTGTTCCTTCTGCCATTTTTCTTAGATGGATAAAATAGTTTATTTGGCGATATCGCAACACGTCTTATCTCACGCTTTTTTTTTCTGCCCAGACTTTAAATAAGCCTTCAGTCATAAAAGATGTGTGTGTGTGTGGGGCCTTTTGCTCTCATTTGCCACTCCAAAACAGAAACATCATGACCGCATTAGCCGCTGATGGAAATTGCCGTGCAGTAATTCAAAAATGACCCAACCTTCCAGTGATCACAGGCTGCTTTAGAAAAAAAAATGTTGCTTAGCTACTGTAGAAGAGATGTCGCTGCTTGGCAAGAAAACATTTAATTAATGCAGCTAACGCTTAGGAGAAAGGGGGGGGGTGTTTTTTCTTTCTCTCTTGACAGACTCTTGCTCTTATCTTTAAACCTCCTGTGGTTTTGTCTCCTCTGCAGTGAATTGGGAGCAGCTTGGCATGAAGGAAGTGGTCAGACGGAGCTCTCAGGAGCGTCCCAGTGGAGGGGAGGGGGGGGAGAAGCAGAAAAGAGGTGGGGAAATAGTGGTTTGAGGCTCAGTTCTGGTGTCTAGAAAGATGGGGGTGTGGGAGAGCCGCGGCTGGCACGTCACCTAAAGATGAGAACTGGCTCCAAGTTCCAACCTAAGGCTGAAGCTGCTCAGCTGGGAGGCAGAACACCAACAGCCCAACGAACAATTCCTGCCTCATGTGGACTGTTTTACACGCCTGTGTTGAGTTACCAGGTACTAACTCTGTGTAACTATTTCCTTGGCATTTTCGATGCCAACTGATTGAACCAGACCACCCGTCTTTTTTTTTTTTTTTTCCTCCTACAAATGTAAGCATTGCCATCAATATACCTCTTGTCATAGCAGGCTGTGAAATCGGTTTGAATTATTATTAACCCCTGACAATTTTGTCACAAGAGCCTAGTCTCATTCAGGGCTTTGAAAAAAAAAGAGGCTGTTTAGAATTCATTCCCTTACACTCAGATCGAGGAAAGCGTCCAGAGCATACATGCCGTCGCATGTGCGTGCGCTTGATATGTGCCCTCTCTGCAAACGTGAAGCACTCTCATAACCAACGCTGGCTCGCTCCCGCCGCTTCAGCGTCCAAGTATTCTAATCCAGCAAGATGGAGCCAAGTGGAGCCGCACCGGAGGAAAGGAAGGGACAGGGCAAAGAGAGACGTTACTAACATCTTCCCTATCCGTCCGTCTATCCATCATGCTCCTGTTGATTTGATTCTCCTCCCTGCCATTTTCTGCCATTATCACTGATGATATTACAGCAGCCTGTGGTGCCGAGTTACATTTAGAGGTCAAAGCTGTACTTTCCTGTATTAAAACCAAATTTCTCTGTCAGATGCAGCATTAGCCAAGTGGAAGGCTCTATTTGGTTTATTGAAAAGGCCTACTGCCTGTAGGAGAGAACATTAGAGATCAGGACTGAAACCGTCTTTTCGAGATGAAACGTCAACGGGCCAAATCCAAAGCAGACCATTCTTCAGTCTTTATGTGCCATTATGTCTGAAAAAATGATTCCTGCATCTCCTATAATCTAATGCTAGATAAGTGATGGTGTGGAAGCCGTCTCGTTCTGAATCGATGAACTGTCAAAAAGCATGAGAGAGCAAAGGAAAGTAAACGTTATTGTGCAGCGATCAATAAAGTTGGACTTGAATATGAGCGAGCCGCATATCCGTCATCTTTGATGCTTTCTTTCTGCGGCAGCCGTCAGCGAAGTCCGCCGTTTCTGCCCGCCTCCCCCTGTGGACAACCGCCGTTCACAGATTGCTACATGGAACGAGGAGGGGGGAGACAAAGCCAGGCCGTCTCGTCGTCCGGTGCGTGGAGGTGTCAAAATGCTGCCTGTGTGTTTATAGAGGTGGTGGTGGGGGGGGATGCGGTGGACAGCTGGACCACATCCTCCAGGCCTTGACGGGTTCACACCATCTGAGGAACATCGCAAGCTGATGCCTGTGAAGAAGGTGACTATCAGCCTCATCTGCATAAACGTGGGGGGGGGGGGGCTGTAATCTGGGGGACTCGTGCTGCTCAAAGTGAGCTCCCTTCCTGTTCGGCGTCCTTGATGGTCCAGGGAAACTTCAGGAAAGACTAAAGATGTAAAATGGATAAATGCTCTAGGGTTTTCAGAAACAAGAAGTCTCAGTGCAGGTCAGTGGCCTGAAGGTTTTCTGGAGTTTCTTAAAACCTTCAGCATCAAAGAATGAAGGCGTCTGTTATCGTCCACTGTCAAAAGGAGGAGGAGGACGAGGACGATGCTGTTGTCCCTGTGTGTGTTCACGTGTTTGTTGCCAAAACATTTCATGAATCATAGGCTAAATTTTATTGAAACTTTCTGGAAGTGGGCTTTGGATGGACCTCTTCAACGAATAAATAAGGTAACATATGGGGGCAACCCTCCACTGTTGGGCCTTTGCGCTGCCAAGCGAGGCAGGAACAGCTGTGACTGTTGACGTGAAACGATAAGTGCTTTGTAGCTCAAAGACCTGATGATTTCATGTCATCTGGTCACCAGACCAGGCAGAGGCAGTAAAGGATCAACTGGTTTTAATCCCGTACATTTTTTGGGGGGTGTGGGGAGGGCAGCTTTACTTTTTACCATATGTATCCATGTATTTATTTTCTATACCTGCTTGGTCCTGTCAAGGATCATGGGGAGCTGGTGCCTGCCTTTCAGTGGTAATTGAGCAAGAGGCAGGAAATGCCCCAGACAGGTTGCCAGATTGGCGCCAAATGTTGCGCTGTGCATTATTTATGCATCTTCTACATTCACTTAATCCTTTTCAGGGTTCAGGGGAACCTGGCACGTAGTTCCAGCAGGTCACCGGTCCGTCACAGAACCAACACACACACACACCTAAAGTTAGAATCACCAACTGACCAAACACGCATGTTTTTGGACTGTGGGAGGGAACTGGAGCACTTGATACCTGGGGATACCATGCTCCCAGTACTTTATCGTTATGAGGTGACAGTAATAACCACTTCACCACCGTGCCACCTACCATGCATCTTAAACATCATCACTTTGGTCTCATCTCATTGGCGCAAAAGACAATTTTCTTTAAGTGTTGTTGGATTATATTGGTCCCGTTTGTAAAGTGAGAATACATTCTGTATGGCAACAATCTCAAAAGCAACTTGATAATTAAAGAAGTCTGGCTCCCAGTTCCTTTTATTGGAATAATTTCACATCTCTGTTTTCTCGCGTGCTGTCAGAAGCGACTGCAAATCAGCACTCAAGCGTACGTTCACACGAAAACCTTCCTCTTTTTTTTTTTTTTTTTCCCCCGTTTTTTTTGGGTCTCTTGAAGGCTCTGTAAAGTAGAACAGGAAAGTTTTAAGACTAAATGTTGGCATTAGCGTTAGGATTTCGCAGCCCCACCTCCTTCGCCGCACAGTCTGCAAAGGACCCCAGTCGTCATCCTGGATGGCAGTGCTCAGCGGGGGCTGCGGCACCCAAACTAGGCCAGCTATATAAAGTGGATGAGTCTTACTTTTGAAATGGTTGCCATGGAAGAGAAGATGCTGCACTGCAAGACAGGATGCGAAAGAACGAGCCTGTACTTCTTGTGCATGTATGTATTTGTGTGAGAGCTCAGGCTCGGGTTGTTTATGATGGAAATACATGTTCTCAGAGAACAGCCTCTCCATGAATGGAAAACAGCAAGAATGAAGAGTGCCTTTTTTTTTGCTTTTTTGCATAGGAGAATATTGCCAGAAAATGTCACACCTGCCGTTTCCTAAATAACATTTATCAAAAGCAGAGATAACCTTACAAGGAACAACGTGGCGATCTTTTAGTGCAGGTCACAGCCTGAAAGCTCATGACAGCCGGACCTTTTCACTAATGACATTGATATTCAAAAGTGGGTCTTTATATAAGCGGGCGCAGAGACAGGTTCACATAGGATGTTTAGAGCTAAGTGTCACTGGAAACACCCTGACCAAAGTTCATTTACAGCTGCCAGGTGAGAGACTCCTAAGAAAGGAAGCATCTCACTGGGTTACGACTGTTGGCGACTAGTTTCCTTTTATGAGGGAGTGTCCAAAATGTCTCCGAATGGTTGCTCGATTTTCTTGTGCGAGTCAGAGGCTTGCAGTCTGGTCGCTTGAATTCTGAACGTGTCCAGAAATTTAGTGAAACTAAACAAATTTTTCTCTCCAAGTAGTCAGCTGCTGCGGGCGTCTCAAACCCTTCCTAATTTAGTTTTTGTACATTTTAGAGCCCCAGAGCTCTCCTTAGGACCAGATCTATAACCACACCAATAAGAACGAAAAATGATTAAAGATACGAGCAGAGTTGGACAATGACATAATGTGCGTGGCTTAGAATACAGTTTTGCAAGCTGTGTGCGCAGAAATAGAAAAAGTTCAACTTTCGCTGGTCACTCTGTCGATTAGAATTCAAGAAGACCGCAACAGAAAATGTGACTTTTTCCTCAGGATTTTCTCACCATTTTGAGTCGCCAACTTGTGTATCAAATTTGGAATATAACCTTCGGTGTGAAGGTATCCATGTTGCTGCGCTCATAGAACTCGCCAAATGTTTTCTCTCTATTGTCTGCATCTGTGAGATGCTCTTCTGGCCCCTTAACAGACTTTGTCACCATGTGTGCCCACCATCTTTCTGATTGGAGCAGGATGCTGCGAAGTGCTAGAATATCGGGCCATTTAATGTCGCTACTTGCACAGATATGTATGTCTGCACTAGGTTTTTGTGATCCTATTACTATCTACAGAAGTTTCCTATATATTTGGGAGGTTTTCTTGGCCTCCGTTTCAATCTTGCTGTGGCGTACAAGACCCCACCAGCAGCGTGAGAGGCTGCAGGTGAAGGGGGTTTTCTGTGTTTTAAGTATGACCACGTACACCCTTCTTCCTTCATCGTCCAGCTGGCCCGGTTAAGAGGACAGGGTCGTTTCACCTCCTAAACGCGAATGAAGGACGCCTGAGCGTGGCACCCCATTTATTTGCAAGTGGAGAGCAAGAACTGGTTGTTGGAGCCACGTAACGAGAGCGTTGCCATGACTTACTGAAAGCAGTGCAAGCGCACATGGAGGTGACGGGGATAGCTTAGACATAAGGCCAGCGTGACCGGTCCTGTTTCCAATTCTTGACGACCAAGCTGCACTGTTGTGAGCAGAATGATTACTTCTTGGCTGTAGTTATTTCCAACCTAAAGGAAAACGACTTGCGCCTAAACTGACGTCAAAGTAACTGTTGTTTGTCTTATTAGTCTTGTACATCCCAATGTTTTAAAATGTACAACAGGTCCAGGAGGGTAATCTAGACGTCCTCTCCCTAGCGATTCTCTCCAGCTCCTCCTGGAGGATTCCAAGGCTTTCCTAGACAAAAGAGAATATCTAATCCCTCAGTGAAGTTCTGGATCTGGCCCTGGGTACGGTGTACATTTAAAGGACATCCTCAGGTCCCAGAAAAATGCCCTCAGGCCTGAGGATGTCCTAAAATGTACATCGTACCTGGGTCTCGTCCCAATCCGTATATCAATGGGAGGCACCCTAATCAGATATTTGAACCACCTAAATTGACTCCTTTCTATACCAGGAACCAGCGGCTCTACTTCAAGTCTCCTCATCCTATTTCTAAGGTTGAGGCTGGCAGGAGGAAGCTCATTTCAGCCGCTTCTATCTGGAATCTGGTTCTGTGTGTCAGGACCATAGGTGAGCGTTGGAACATAGATGGACCAATCAAGAGCGTTGACTTTTGGCTCACCTCCTCCTTTGCAGACTGGCACATTGTTCTCATTGCTTCAGACAAGGAGTTGATCTGTTGGTAAAATGATTCCATTTTTGTGAGTGTAATACATTGTAATGTCAAAATAAACAGCTTTTTTTTCTCTGTTTGTGTCACATTTACCTTTTGTTCTGACCAATGCAGAAGTATAATCTACCCTCTGCACCAGAGGTCCCCAATCCTGGTCCTCGAGGGCCACTGTCCTGCATGTTTTAGATGTTTCTCTGTTTTGACACACCTGAT
>JAOXNZ010000177.1:18982364-18992966 GCA_028566095.1 Kryptolebias brasiliensis | reverse complement strand
GTTTTTCAATGAGAATATTTAATTAATTGTGATCTAGGATGTGTTATTTTAGTGTTCCCTTTAATTTTGTGAGCAGTGTATATATACATATATATATAAACATACATATACGTATGCATACACAGACAGATATAACCACTATAGAATGTGAGAGTTCAGGGTATTAATTGCTTTCAGGAAGAAGCTGTTTTTGAGTCTGTTTGCGCCTCCCTGAGGGCAACAGGTCAAACAGGTTGAAGCCAGGGTGGGTTATGGCTCTACTGAGGCAGCAGGAGGTGTAAATATCCATTAGAGACGGGAGAGGGCAGCCAACAATCCTCTGAGCTGCTTTTACGACCCTCTGGAGCCTTTTCCTGTCTGCAACAGTGCAGCTTCCGTACCGTACTGTGATGCAGTATGTCAGCAGGCTCTCGATGGATGAGCAGTAGAAGGTCAACAGCAGCTTAGAGTTTAGGTTGTACTTTCTGCGGACTCTCAGGAAGTGTTGCCACTGCTGAGCCTTCTTGACGATTGCTGTGATGTTGTCTGTCTAGGAGATGTCGGTGGAGATGAGGACGCCGAGAAACCTGAAGGTGTAGACTCTCCACACTCACTGTTGATGTACAGAGGAGCTGGGTCGGTGCAGCGCTTTTTGAAGTCAGTGATGATCTACTTGGTTTTCTTGGTGTTCAGAGCGAGGTTATTCTCTGAGCACCAGGCTGCTAGCTTCAGGACCTCTCCTCTGTAGGCTTCCTCATCAGCCTGTGAGATGAGTCTGACCATTGTGGTGTTGTCAGCAAACTTGACGATGCGGTTGTTGTTGTGGGTCGGACTGTAGTCATGGGTGTAGAGGCAATACAGGAGAGGGCTTCAGCACACAGCCCTGTGGGGAGTCGATACTCAGTGTGCAGGTGGACGAGAGATGGGGGCCAAGTCTCACAGTCTGGGGTCGGTTGGTGAGGAAGTTCTTTATCCAAGCACATGTGAAAGGAGGAAAGCCGAGAGTGACCAGTTTAGTGATGAGTCTGTCCCGGATTATTGTGTTAAAAGCTGAACTATAATTCACAAAAAGCATCCGGACATAGCTCTGCTGCTGCTCTAGGTGATTCAGCGCTGAGTGGAGAGCTACAGCAATGGCGTCCTCTGTGGATCTATTTGCAAGATAAGCGAACTGGTGGTGGTCGTAGTCTCGGGGGTTATGGTTCTTGATGTGCTGCAGAACTAGTCTCTCAAAGCACTTCATAATTACAGGAGTCAGGGCCACCGGACGGTAATCGTTAAGGCTGATGATGGGAGATTTCTTCAGTACAGGGATTATTATTGTTGACTTTAGGCAGGGTGGGATGATTACCTGGGCCAGGGAGAGGTTAAAGATCCTGGTAAAGATGGGGGCAAGCTCGTAGGCGCACGCTTTGAGCACCTTCCCAGGTACACCGTCTGGGCTAGCAGCTTTCTTTGGGTTCACTGCTAGGAGCACCCGTCTGACATCATGCTCCTGTAGAGTGAGTGGAGTGGTGCAGGAGCCAGGTGGGGGCAGGGGCAGGCTGATAACAAACCAGTCTGGTATGTGTGCATCTGGATGTCTGGTTTTATTGTTTATTTTAGATGTGTCGCTTTGGTCGTTTTAATGATTTAAAATTAGCTTCTCTTTTAAAACGAGCGACAAGGAATGACGTCTACAAACTGGCCTTCAGCGAGAAGGTGGACGTGCAGAAACTACGGTTGCACTGTTTTGTCATCCCTGTTTTCAAAATAAATGAGAAATACATCAGATTTTTAACAAACCTCTTGTAGCATGTCACCACCAGCACTGGTTTTAATGTATTCTACTGGCATTCAAAAAAATTTCTCTAAAAAACTAAACAGATACTGCTCTGCATTATTGTAAATGATATTGATAACACCCACCCATCTCCATTGGTCAGTTGTGGAGCGGCGGGGGACATCCTGGACAGATCTTCAGTCTATCACAATACTTTTTTGATCAAACTATTTTAATTTCCTTTTATCAGAAACAAAATAAGAGAATGGGATAAAATAACACTAGTAATTAGTACCACTGTAAATTTGACTTGGCATCTTTCTATTACGAGAGTGTGAATGGTTGTTTGTCTCGTTTGTCTCTATGTGGCCCTGTGATGGACTTGTGATCTGTCCACTCCTGGAGATAGGCACCAGCTCCCCACAACCCGGAAAGGAGAGGCAGGTAAAAGAAAATGTAAGCTGCAAAAACGCTAGTGGTCTTTGTCTACTGCTCAATGCAAATTGTTTCCAAAGACGATGAGTTGGAATAGGCCGGCTACACATACATGTATCATGAGGGTTAATGGATTGTCTCCAAAAAAATTGCAAACCTAAAAACATTGTCAAGAACGCAGCAAAAGCGTTGTTGCTATTGGAACACCGATGACATCTAAAGCAAGACTGCTAGCAGACGTCTCTTCTGTGGAAGCAGGGCATTTTCTTTCCGATAAAGCTTTTGTTTAGGATGTTTAAAAGCTTTTCAGAGATATTGGTACTCAATTCTCCTACTCTCAATTATCTATCAATTATTGCACTATCACTATTTTTGAGCTAATAATGTGTAATCCAATTACCTGGGGCCACACAGTGCTGAATGTTTGCATGCTCAACAGAGGTAATTACCCTGCGTCGTTATTATAGAGTTCATCTCACTCCAAGTGCATCCTCTGTCAGTAAACCAGAAGGCTTGGTTTGATGTGTAGAGATGGGCCTGTACAAAAAAGCAGTGAGTGGTGTATTTATTTTTGACAGCACAGTATGTGACCAGCGCTGCCTGACTGCGACTGTTTAATTCAGCTCCTCCGATCCTCACGGTCAACAGCTCAGGACGCAGTCTTTCAGCACCATTACACACGCTAATGGAACTGCATGTAATATATCCTCCCCACGAAAAACCTTTCCCTCTGCTCCACATGCCTTCTCCAGCACAGAATTATTATTCCACTCCCCCCTCCGTCTCTTTCACCTGCCTCACCGAGCCTGCTGCCCTCCCTTCGTTCATTCCCTGGTCGATCTTATTCTATCTTCTTCCATTCCTCTGTCAGGAAAAAAAAAAAAAAAAGAAAAAAAGGAAAAAACCACCCACTTACTGTAGCTCTGCTTAAGTACTGAGTGGGAGAGTCGAACAAACTCCAACCGAACTTATCTCAATTCTTCCCGAAGCCTTTTGCCCTTCGCCTACCACTTCCAAGCTCAACATTAGATATCGGAGGGCCGGCAAAGTGCCTGTGGTAAAACGATAAGCCCGGAGTCTGAAAGTATATCTACAGTGCATCTTCGTTCCCGGGTGGCCTCTTAAACTATAACCGAAGTAAGACAGTAACAATAAGACTAAATCTAGATCCATGCCAAGAAAACTCAGAAAAACACGTAGCTTGTACTTTTTTATGACTAATACAAAATGCAGCTTTTCTGAATGCATTTTAAAAAAAAAAAACTACAGTTATGGCTTTTGCTTGTTTCCTAATCTTTTACAATAACAATCAGATAATCATTCTTACCTGCTTCTGTTTCTTTTTAGTTTCTACCAAGACCCACAGGCATAGTTCATCATTTCCATTTCCTTTCAGATCATGGCAAAGCTGTTGACGTGTTCTCAGTTTAAAATTATAAACCGGCCTCTACATAAAACCCACTTGTGATAATAAGAATCTGTATTATTTGTGGTCTATTGGAATCAGTATTGATACAGGTTTTATCAATGCTGATACTTACGATACTATAGATTAGGGCAAAACTCTACATCATAATGTAAATATGTGAAAACTCTCAAGCATATATTGATTTTTATGTACTCTTAAACGTCTTTTCATATCTTGAGGTAACTGAGGGTCTTCAGTTGTTTTTAATGCAATGACCGTAGAAATGCATCACCTGTGTTGCCGACTACATTTTGCACTTCACCTGTTCTGGAACTATTACCCCTCTTCTATTACCATTCTTGTAGGCGGTACAACTATTTAAAGATCCACAATATTTTGCCCGTCATCTCCTGCTCTGACTTTAACCAGTCCTGTGCTCAAAGTACACATGTAAAGCTTAATAGGAAATACAAAATGTTTAGAATTCATTGGACCAATTCAAAATAGAGCAATGTAAAACATTATTAAATCATGCTTTTCCATAATAATAATAATAATAATAATAAAATAATATATGTATATATTTTGTGTGGCTTCTGTATAGGTTGTTGAACAGTGGACCAGATCTTCACCCTTGTGCAGTTGTTACGGGGGTCATGGGAGTTTAATTATCCAGTCCACATGGGTTTTGTGGATCTGGAAAGGTTTACAAGCATGTCCCTTGAGACATTCTGTGAAGGCTACTGTTTTAGTATAGAGAGCTAGGGTCACTTTAAAGGGTCTCCTGTCCCTGTGTAACCAAAGCAAGAGCTGTGTCCACATCCATGGCACAAAGTCAAGTTCATTCCCAATGTGTATTGGACTCTGCCAGGGCTACCCTTTGTCTCAGATTTTGTTTGTGATGTCGACAACTTACACAGGCAAAGGTGTTTTGTTTGGGAATGTCAGGGTCTCGTTTCTGTTTTTTTTTTTTTTCAGATTCTGTTGGCGTCTTCAAGCCATGAACTTTAGCATGCACTGGGGTGGTTCACAGTCGAGTGTGAAGCAGGCAGATGAGAGTCAGCTCCTTTAAGTCTGCAGCCATGGTTCTCCACCAGAAAAAAGGTTGGGGTGAGTATTTGCCTCAAGCGAAGGACTTTGAGTGTCTCGGAATCTTGTTCATGAATGATGGCAGAACGTAGTGGAAGATGGACCCATGGATGGAGGCCTGTTGTCAGTAATGAGAGCGTTGCTCTGGTCTGTTTTAGTGAAGAAGGAGATGAGTCAAAAGGCAAAGCTCTCAATTTACTGGTCCATCTACATACCAACCCTCATCAATGGTCATGAGGTTTGGATCGTGACAGAAGGAACAAAGTTCTGGATACAAAGCGGCTGAAATGAGCTTCTTCTGTAGAGTGGCTGGACTCAGCCTTGGAGCTTGGAGTAGAGCTGCTGCTGCTTTGCATCAAAAGGAGTCAGATGAGGTGATTTAGGTTTTTTATTAAGAGACCACTTGAGTGCTTCCTAGTGGAGGTTTTCCAGATTCATAGTAATAGGAGCCAGGACTCATATAAATCAGTCTACCTTGTGGTGCACACATTTAAAGAGCACTTCATAGTGGATAGCGACTGTTGCATAGCGACCTTCTGCTTTTGCCAACTAACTTTAGCAAAGCAATACAGTTTTAATGATGTAGACGTTGGAAGAGCGTTCAACTGGCTTGGACAATCAACATACATTTATGTATGGACCAATCATATCCCCTTACATTACTCAAGAATTTCAATTGAGTAAAGCACCTACTCCAAAGCAGAAGCCACAGTATATCAAAACATTTGAGTTTGCAGAAAGATGCCATTCAAGGTTGTGGAAGAGTTGAGTGGTGGAGCTCTTAGGCCTTGGACAAAAAAATACTTGGCTAATTTTGTATTTTAAGTCCTAAATTTGTTTCTAATCAGCTGGGCCGTGTTACTCTGAACAAAAACAAACTGACTGAGCCTTTGTTGTTTAAAAAATTCTCCTTCTTATATTAATTGTAGGATTTATAATACTTCAGCTAAATAACATTTGTGCTAAAACACATTTAGATTTTTTTTTTCTTCCCAAAACCATGCCTCAGTCAGGCAGTTATTAAAGTATTGAAGCCTAAGAGACTGGAATAAGAGGGAAAAAGAAATAAAAGGAAAGCTTTATGGACTTATCTAGTGACACTAGTCGTTAAAAATGAACTCAATTAGTCATTTTCAGGAAGCTGCTGTTCTGGAACAGCACCTCTGGAACACCAGAGAGCCTTAGCACATGGTCAAGCACACTCAAGCAATTACTTCAAGAACTTCTGAAAAGACTAATGTGGCCCGAAATTCTTGTTTGAAAGTGTGGGACTCCCTGGCCACTTGGGAATATTACAGACCTTTGCTATGTTTTCTTTGGCGACTTCCTGACCAGAAAGAAATAAGTGAAAATGGCCAAAAATTTGAAGAGTTGCAAGATGTTTTGATGCAGCAGGTGTAACATGAGGCTGTAAACTTGGAGGTTTTCGGTCCATAAACATATCCTCCTGCAACTTAGAAATACAATAACATACTTTTCTGATACTTTAGTGAAATCATGGAGGGTTAAGAAAATTCTCTAACCACTGCACAAAGTGGGTTACAAAATGTCATCATTGTTATTTAGTATTGGTACAATTAGTAATAAAATGGTTGCTGCAAAACTGTGCAAATCACCTCCTTAAATATTGCACAAAAAAAGAAAAGTCTTTAAATTACAAATGGTAAAAGACAAAACTCACAAAAAATGCCCATGGAATAATTTAGATTTTAAAACGTGCAAAAATTAAATTGAATTTGTGCAAACTTTACAAGAAGACAAACATTTTCATTTTAGATTTGGCTTTCAGGGTCATGATCTTAGTAAAATGATGCTGACTTAAGCTGAATTTTACAAAACAAATTACTCTTTCACAGTCACACAAATACACAAACATACATACACACAAACTGGAGGTGTAGCGGTACATGAATGGTCCCAGTGCAAACATCAAGGTTTGACGTCTGGAATCTAACAAAAAACACATTAGCTACAGATCACTGCTCTTTTCTAGAACAGGACAGGTTAACTGCCATGGCAGAAAAGAAACAGGGGAAGATACTATCTAAAGCACTCTACAGCAAAGCAAAGCAAGAATGGCTAGTTCAGATGAAACATAGGAGTGTGAAGACTTAGCTGTTTGGAGTTTAAAAGTTGCACGATCCTAGTGATTCATGACTGCAGTGAAGAGTGAGAGGTAGATCTCCAGATATCTGGTGGTCTTTCATAAGTTAACTAAGCTAAGGCCTTAGTGCGTAACCCTCCTGTGGCTTTTGGGTCAAATTGACTGGAAGTTACAAGGGCTTCTCTTCCTCTCTTCAGTTACGAGGGCTTCAGGTGGGTTAAGGCATTATGTATTTTGGTAGTAAAACACCTCCTACACACAGTCCCATTGGAAATGTATTAATTATTGTAAAAGTACAAAGTGAACAACCATGACATTACCTGTTGCCTGATGAGTTGCACGCATACATACACACACTCACACACACTGTACACAGTAGCTAGCTACTCTGTGACCATCTGTTCCAAATCCTTAATTAGCCTTCCATGTTTCCATTTACTCATAATCCCTCCCTGTATACAGTGTGTACTATTTGTTTGTCTGAACATTGTCAGTTTTTCTGTTTACTTTGTTTGCCTGGTTTTGGTACTATTTTGCTGCTTTTACCTTAGTTTGTTATTGAAGTATTTAGTCATCATCCTGGACCCGCCTCTAGCGTGTCTGCATTTGGGTCCTTTCTACTTCAAACCATGACCGATTCAGCTTACTTTTAGTAACAGAGCTATAAATTTCTGTTACAGCTGTGAAAAATAACATTAATGTCTGACAGCTAATCAGGTCTCCCAATCCCTGCTGGTTTTTGCGACAACAGGCAAATACAAGAAATTATTTTCCTCACAGCTCATAAATCCTCACATGGAGCTGGTTTTGAACTGTGCAACAGAAATTGTACCTTTCTGAACAGTTTGGACAGTGAGACCAGCAGCAGTCCAGGGTAAACAACAAAACCCAGAATATACGCAGTACGTCCTCAGACCAATCTGTAAAATCAAAGGTATTTCCGTCAGAACAGAGGTGGTGCAGTGTGTTGTTTTTGGCATGTATGGTATAAATTGGCAGCTGTCATGTAGCCAGAGATGGATTAGGACAAATGGACAGTCTAAGGCTACGTTCACACTGAAGGTCTTTATGCTCAGTTTAGCTTTTTTTTTTGCTGAGATCATATTTTTTTGCGTGGCTGTTCATCTTATAATTTAAATGCGATCATCATCACATTCCAGTGTGAACGGTCTGTGACCCTGAACTGACCTGCATGCACAGAAGAAGACGTGTCATCACACACGGCACTCTGTGGTTATAGAAGTAAATATGGATTCAACAGGTGTCAGCGTGTGTATCAATTCTGAAGTTGCTGCACAATCAGAGCTGACAAATTTATTATGTGCCATGCTTGTTTCGTCCATCGTTTACATTTGATCTTGCCGCTTCCCGTCTACACCGGCGCAGAACTGCACTTCTGGAACTGGAGCGATGTACTGAAAGTAGAAACAGACTCAGGCATCGATCCCACCCCGCTAGTATTGTTACGATTCAACACCAACGTTGGTATCATATGTTGTTGTGGATTCTCGGTCATCCAGGAGATGGCAAATCTGAAAAGTTTTTCAAAAAGACGAAGCAACTGGACTTCTACTCCATAGTTGATGACGAGCGGCGTTCCGAGCTTTAAACTGCATGGCTTTGGTATTGATAATTTCAATGTTTGGATCAATCCACATATCGCTACTTCAGTGACGGAAAAGTCGAATCAAATGCGACATGAGCATTCAGACTGAGGTCGCTTTGAAAAACATCGGATATGTATCCAATTTAGTACCACATTTAACACAGACCTGGGTCGAATTTGAAAAAACTGGATTTGTCACGTTCAGACTGTCATCAGATATGGTTCACATATGGGCCAAAAAAAAAAAACGGATTTGGGCCACTTTTGCCTGCAGTGTGAACGTAGCCTAAAACAGAAGGTGCCTTGAGAAAGTAGGTTGAAATTGCACGCACCCTAATACCATCATAAGACTCGTGTTGGATTTAACAGGATCACTGGACCCCACCAGAGAACAGTCTAAAATTTTACTTGGTTGTGTTTATTACTTCCCGGAAAAATTTGCATACAGGCAGCAATTATGAAGAACTGCTGTTCCATGTCAAGCTCCATCTGGCCCAGTAAAGTCACATGAAATGCTGTCATCCTCACATTTGTTTTCGGCTGAACACCTCGTTAGAACCTGCATCTGAGTGAAAATCTCATCGAACGTGTGCCTCTTGGGCACATCATGTAATCTAGCAAAGTTTTTCTTGCAGAAGTTGTTGTTGTCATGTTAAAACAAGAATACAGTTCAACTTTAAATTGCTTCAAAGCTGTCACACAGCAGTAAATAGAACAAAATGCAAAAAAACAAAACCAAAAACAAAAAAAACCCCACCACAAATTAATGACTTGCATGCACTGTAGCTCTGTGTATATGTGCACATGCACACTGCACATGTGTGGGAGTCTGAGTTTGTCTGCACCCCGGGGACAAGGTGCTATAATGGAGTATTGATGTCGCAGAGGGGTTGGCGAGAAGAGGGAGATAATTAGATTTTGTTCTCACTCTTGCTGCACTGCTCAGATACAGAGCTTTTCTAATGAGAGAGGAGCTCTTGCCAATAATTACCTCTGTATTTCCAAAAATCTTTCTCAGCGCAGCAAACAGCCAACGCCTGACCTCAAAGACACCCGGCATTAAGCAGTCACATAATTAGGTGTCATTAGATGATCAGATGTGTCAAGGAGGGAGGATTGTAAGTGGTGGCTTAATAGCAAACAGTCATTGTTATTTTCACAACTGCTGGTGTGCTTTGGAGGAACAACAGCCAAGCAGGCTTGCAGGCTTTTCCTGGAAACACCATCTCCTCCAGTCAGGTACAGTTCCTTTCTTACTGCTTCTCCTGCTGGCTGCTGATGAAAAACTCCCCACTTGGTGGGAAGCCCAGAGGGCTGGTGGGCAGGTAGGTAAGGTAAAAGTGGAAAAGGAAACACACTAATGCAAACATGCCTAATACTGAATAAATCTTATCACACAAGCAGGGGAAGGACAAATTCAGTAGCTGTGCTGTAAATCTTACTTGTTGCTTCTGAAGCTCTCAGGCACAAGAAGTGAGTGAACAAACTCATACGATTTTTGTGGTATCAACAGTGAAATAATTCTTTATGTTTCATACAGACTGACCTGGTACCCAAGGCGTTAACTGATCTAACTTTTAATTAGTCAGTCAAATCCTACTTAATTAAGAGATTCCAACAATGAATACAGTTGGCTACAACACAGTCAGTTTTACAGATATTACTCTAAAACTTGGTGCAAGTCATTTTCAGACCAAAGAGGCAAAAATGTAATAATTTTGCAAGATAAGATTATCCTAATTTATAACTTTGGCATGAAATATGGCAAGCTACATGCATTCCTTATTTTTTTTAATGGCATTGGGCTGAATACTTATGACTAGAGCTTACATTACTTTCAGCAGACAGTGGTCAATGTGATCTCAGTTTGAAGAATAAGGAAGAAACTCTCTTGGGGGAGTTAAGCTAACAGCTACTAATAGCAGGGCCCCTTCGAGAGCCAGCTGCTGCTATTTAAAAACACATTTAAACTCAAAACTTGCTAATAGTTTGAGTAAACACCATATATATTGTTTACCATGTCGCTTCTGTTGAAGACAGTAATTTATGTTGCCACTATTCACTTTAAAAAGCTTATTAAAATTTCTTTTTGCTGATCAGCTGTGACTTGCTGTTTCCCTAGTTTAATATGGGGTGCTGTTGGTGAAGTTACACAGTCAAAAATGAACAGCAATATTTTGGTTTTTTTAGCCTTTCATAAGAAAAAAAAATATATATAT
>JAOXNZ010000177.1:18970102-18982047 GCA_028566095.1 Kryptolebias brasiliensis | reverse complement strand
AACGTATGAATAACATGGTGAAAATATGACTTTGAAAAAAAAAAAACTTTTTTTTTTATTATGAAAGGTTAAAAAACCCAAAATATTGCGGCACCCCATAGTTTAACACCAAAACAACAACTTCAAGGCGCTAAAATTGAGGGATTTGGAAAGCAAGGTCATGTCTTTTTAAGGTCCCCTTCACACCAGGTAAACAATGTAACAATGTAAACAAAAATCCGCCGGATCACTGATGGTCTTTGCAGGATCATGGTGAGGTCTTCAGCTACGTCTTATGAACGCAGTGGGCTCCCGATTATGTGGAATAATGCGTGCCCAGGTCCTGGTGCAAATCAGTTGGTATAGGAAGTTATGGGAGTTTCTTGCTAAAAGTGCAGGAGGCAAAAAAATAGCCTATTTGTTGAGTACGAAGAGTGTAGCAGCGTCACAATTTTCTTCATAGTAAAGGTTTTTCAAATTAGCTGCGATCAAGCCACCTTCTGATCATCATCAAGTCTAAGGGAGAACTCACCTGCACGAGCTGGAATTTACAGAGGAAGAACTATTTGTTGGAAAGATAAAACAGCTCCTGGTGCTCACCTCTCATCTTGGGATAAGGCAGAAAGACACCGTGTGCTTCGATAAGACCATCAATACACCACTGTGTCCTCAGATAACATGTAGCTGTTTGCTGTTGTTTTTAACGCTCAAAATATTGTTTATTGGAATTGTAAAGATAAAGTGTTGAAACCTTTTGTAAACAAAGTTTCTATTTGTACATAGTTTTAATACATAGTGTTATTCTCAGTACTCTAAGCCTAGGGCCTGACTAATGTAATAAATGCATTTCATTCTTGATAAAATATTTAGAGAGCTATTTCTTTTTTCTTTTTTGTTGTTGTCTGGCACCATTTATATCTATGCTAATAGTCTTCATTCCTGCCTTCTGAAACCAAACCTTTTAAGCACAGATATTCCTGCTAACAAAGTGCATCCTCTTTTATGCGATCTTTAAATTAAAATACAAGCTGACATGAACAAAAACTACCACGTTCAATTGGGTCATCATTTCATTATGCTATAACTGAACAAAAAACTAAGCTAAAATGAAGAAACGGTCTGATTATTTCGCCACTCCGTCACAGAGCTAACAGGAAAACAAACAAGACAACAGCTATGCCTGATGGAGTGTGCTTTTTTGTGTATATTTTTTGCCCCAAATTTGTCCTTTGATTCACGAGGTTGTGTACTGTCCAGCTGTGTAACTCATTTATAACTGCAGTTACCTACAAAGTGATCCATCCATCACAAAATCATGCACACAGTGAGGCAAATGTAGTTGTTCAGCAACATAATGACCAAAACAGGCTGGTATGTATAGTCAGAAACAGTTCAAAGAGCTGAGGTACTATATTTATCCATATAATATACACACACAGACACACACAGGTAATCTACTGCAACCCACCAAGCTGGCCTTTTCTCCATTACCCTCCTTGGAGACCCCATTCACACAACTTCAAGATGATTTTGATCTCAACCAGGATGCACTGAACCAGCAAAACCCTTCTTCGCATTTTGGTCCCGCGGTGCACTAACACATCAACACACATGTATTTAAACACACCGACACACATACAAGATCCTCTTATACTCTGCCTGAGAGAGCTTGTGGAGATTAGCAGCGTTTTCTCTTTTTCTACACCTGGTCGGCTCTCAGGATTGGTTCAGCCAGGGGTCACGCTGTAGCATATTGATGGTGACTCCAACAGATGGAGTATATTTTGGAAATAGGTTCCTGCAAATATGGCATCAGGTGTATTTTGTCACACTCGGTGGCGGTTTGACCTAAAGAGCGGCCTTTTCCATAAGCAGCATTGGCGGCTCAGGAAGAATGGACCAATCCAGATTTAAAATGAAAAAAAAAAAAAAGGTTAATATGAGAAGTTCTTAAAGTTGATTCAACAATTTGATCCATTAAGCTGGTTTCCTGCCATTAGTGAAGAGCAAAGCAAACAGCAGTTGAAACATTTAGTGTCATTCCTGCTGCCATCTTTGTGGACTGACGGTGGTGGGAGAGTAATAAACCACCTTTACACTTTATTGCCTCATAAATCCTAATACATTTCATAAATGAACTGCTGCACCCGAGACTCTCTTACTTAGCTCCCTGTGTTCATTTGCCTGCGTGACTGTAGAGAGATTAATTTACCAGTGCCCTAGGGCCAATATTGCACCGCCAATGGGACCCCACTGAGTCACTGTCAGAGGATTACAAGCTCACACTCTTCAATTTCCATTACCTCCTTTAAAATGTTACTTTAGCTGCTTTACTGGGGCCATTTATGCATGTGCGTGTTTGTATATGTGAATGTGTGTTGTACGTCTTCATGTGGGTGGAAGATGGCATGCCTCAGGGACTTGTTGCCACTCTGTTTAATCAGTGCAAGCATAAGTTACGCTTCGTTTTTTTTTTTTTTTTTCTTACCGTGAACTCAAGTGATCATTGATTATGTGCAAACTAGATTTGAATTTTCATCACCTCGGAGCAATTTGTGTACAAATCAGGAAAGGTTAGGGATTACAGTTTACAGGAAAGTTGGTCGATATCACATAACTCGCTAAGTTTCTCCAGGATTTCACTCATGATTCAATTTATTATTATTTTTTATTTAGTGGGGCTGAAGACGCAAGGGGAGAATGATGAGTAAGTAGTGCCAATAATTAATTACCTCAAAGCTTGAAAATATATATTTTTTCTCACACACAAGCTATCAGAAAAACGTGTTTGATGCAAATGCTCAGGGAATAATTGTCAAACCAGTCTAAGGGGTTTGATGGCAGAAACACATTTGTGTTTCAGCTTTGCTTTGTGAGTCATAATGATGGGCGATGAAGGCTTGGCAGTGCTACTACAGGCAAAACATGCTAGATTTGCCATGGAAATGTGCTTTGGCAAACCCTCAGAGAGATGGAATGGACAATGTTGTGCGGTTTAAGAAGGGAAAGGTGTATGCTAGATCAACAACTGCGGGAGTGCTCTCTTGAAACTATGCCACTATGTAGGTCAAGGTTAACATCAACAATACGGTGGTGTATCTCTGGTTTGTGGCCGATACAATACACATGTCGATACGCTGCCCAATGATCTGATTCATTAAAGATAACTGGGCAGAAAACAGATACAATGCAACTCAACCTTTGTCTCACAAATGTCAGATGTGGAGGTACAGGGTCTTACTGTAGGTTCATCATTCTTGGATAGTATTATTTTTTTCCCTTTATTTTGCTTTTTTTCCCCAGTTCTCATGATAAAGCAGGTTGTTTTGGGTTTCTTGTGTTTTGCAGTTTTACGCATGCTTTCTTTAGGGAAGACTTTGAAAGCTTACATAAAAATCCCACCTCTCTACTTGTATTGGCTCACAGTTTTGTACTTGTTCAACAACAAAAAAAAAAGATATCCCATTATTATTTGCTTTCGTTGTACTAGTGTTGTCATAAGTAGTATATCTGCACATTTGTATTGTCTATATTGTCACGCTGCCTTTAATCAAACACCATGAAGCATTATGGTCCTGGATGAACACTGTTTCATTTCACTATACTATAAGAGTTTAAATGACAATAAAAAAGCTCACCATCCAACTAGCGGCCAATCACTTCCCTCTGTACAACATGGAAGCTCTTATCAGACATCATAGCGGCCAAGATGAGTTGGCACATGACTCAATACATGAGCCTGGGCATGGACACAGAAGGGGACTGGCAGTTACACCAAAAAAGTCAGCACCGGCTACTGACTGACTGTAAGACCAGACAAACAAACCTGTGTACAGCCTGGATTGACTACAAGAAAGCAGATGATTCAATGGTGTACACATGAATCCTGGAGTGCTTAAAACTGTACAACATCAACAGGACACTAAGAGCCTTCATCAAGAACTCAGTGGGAAAGTGTAAAATGACTCTTGAGGCCAGCTCAAAGTCAACTACACAAGATTGCATCAAGTATGACATAAACCAAGGTGATTCTCTGTCCCCACTACTGTTCTGCATCAGCCTGAACCCCTTCAGCCAGAATATTGCAAATCAAGCTCTATGCTAAGAATGAACGAGACATCAACTCACTGATTCACCTCACCAGGATACACAGCAAGGTCATTGCAATGTCAATCTGAATGTATAAATGCAACCAAAGGATACCCAAGAAAGGCAAGATGGTCACAACTGAAGGTAACTACCAGAAAGCAACACTGCAGATGTTCAGAACAGATACAAAGAAACACCTTCTATGATGAGGCCGCAAGGATGTCAGCCACAACCAAGTACCAACTAATAGTAAGGTGGGCCCTGAAGAGCCAGATGAATGGTAAGAACAAAGTCCAAGCCCTCAGCCCATACTGTACGACCTGTCAGTTATCAGCTACGCCGTTGCTATTATACCACTGACATCAAGACACGAAAGCTCCTCACAGTGCACAAAGGGTTTCACCCTAAGTCCAGCACTTGAGACTGTACACTAAAAAAAGAAGGAAGGCAGAGGACTGGTGAGCATCAGAGCCACTATACTGGATGAAACAACCAAGATCCTGGAGTACATCAGGTAGATGCCTCTCAGTGATGATCTGCTAAGGAAATGTCTCTGGCAGCAGAAACTCAATGTGAAAAAAGAGCAGAGGGAACCATCATATATTTTGTACAGTTTGTTAAATTCTTGAAAAATTCAGCATTAATGTACATTCTGTGAGCCTTTTTTAATTCTTGTATTACAGCAAGATTATTATGCTATCAGGGTTAGCTGGAGCCACAGCTTTGGCAGAAATTGACATAATAAATTCGGTCAAATTAAGTTTTTACCATCTTTAATGTTTGGATCATTGTTTGATTTGCAATTGTTCTTAATCCTTTATTATCTGTATTGTGTGAGCTCCCTTTGTGTAAGCCGTTTTGGGCCTCTTTTTCTTTGTTCACATCTTGTTTTTCAGGTGTTTATCACTTGTGTGTACTGCTGTTAAGAACTAGGTGTCCATAGTATTTTTTTTTCTGTACAAAGAAAGTAAGCAAAATTAAACAGTTCATCACACACAGGTAGCTGACAAACCAGCTTATGTTACATTGCAGCTCTTAGCTATGGTGAGAACTCACCAAATACTGCACAAAGGAGAGGCTCCTAAATTTGTGAACAGTGCAGACTACACAACCAGATAGCCGTAAGACAAATTTAGCATCAAATCAACATTTTGCCAGACGCAGAACTTTTAGTCTTAAGGTCAGATTCTTCAAGGAGGTATTTATTTGTAAGCAAAATAAAACAACCCAAATTTGGACGTAACATTGGAGGAATTTCTGAAGGTTTGTAAAGAAAGATTTTATAGAACAGTAAAGCCTTGTGTGCAGTGTGGGAATTCAGTGATACAAAGCCATGTGTTTGTCTCACTGTTTAAGCTTCTGTTGGTTTGCATGTCTTTATCACTGCGCGGCTTTGGTTTAATAAAAACAGAGCGATATGAGATAAATGAAACCTTCTTGTTTACACTCATGCTGTGGATCTGTACTTTCTATACTCCCGTCTGTCTGATAATGCTTGGCGAACAACAGTACACCGCAGAGAATGTAAAGCGCACTCAAGCGTAATCTGGTCCTAATCCCTGCCAGAGGCACTGAGCAGCTGGATATTAAAGTGGAATTTTATTTTTTATTTTCCTCTCACTGCTCCTGTGGCTGTAATGTCACTACCTGCCATTCCGGCAGCTGAAAACACGCTGCCTTTAATCAAAACGCCAGCCTTGACCCCTTCGCCTATTAAAAAAAAATCCAATCATGTGGCGCATATTTGAGCTAAGCCATATTTTGTGCTGTTTGTGTGTTTTGACTTTACTAAACTGTCCATCAAACCCTCCAAGTCCACCTTCAAACCTATGGTGAGTCACATAGTCAGCATCACACAGAGGGAATGAAGGTCTCCCCATGATATCAAAAGTTGCCTTCCTGTGTTTCTCTGTGTGTGTGTGTGTGTGTGTGCTTAGGATGTCTCTTTTGCCAATTTGCATGATGAGTAAGATAATATTATAAAAAAAAACTGCTGTGGGTAATTAATAACTCAGACTGATGGAAGACTGGAAAGGCGTTGTTCCATTAATCGCCATCCTTGTCCTCTTCTGCTATCTTCCATCTCAGCGTCACTGTTTGAGGCTCCTAATTAAATTGTACTTTCTGTCAATTGTGCTCATTACTCAGACAAAAACCAATTGGCGCACGGCAGCTGGGCCTGGCGATGTAGATAAACAAGGGAAGGGAACGTTGGTTCAAGAAAACAATGTTAGGAGCACCATTCGCTTCGACTGCAGAGACAGCGTTGCAGTGCTTCCTTCAGGGCACAAATTTACCAGAGAAGCAATATCATTTTCAAGCCCTTTTCCTCTTGATAGTTTAAGCAGTGTCTTGTCTGTGCCGAACAAAGACAAAACTACAGAAAACAAGTGAGAAATGTCTGATTTTCAAAGCTCGTCGTCAACATTGGGGAACATTTTTCCATTGTTCACATTTCTCCCTTTAAGAGTCTCATTTGTTACTACCGCAAGACTTAATCTTATCCCATTCTATCAACGTCCTACACTCGTTGAGCTCATTTTGTACATTTTTATGCATTTGAAGTTGTGAAGGAATGTGATGCTGTGTGCAAATCCCAGCTTTAGAGCACAGCCAGGGCATTACAAAACTCCCCTGAAGGTTTTCTTCAGTGTACTGGAGGCTTGAGAGCTGAGAGGTATCTGCTGCAGATCCTGTCTGATAGGTTAGGCTCCACAATTCGCTATTTCCCACTAACTGTTTCATCGAGACACACACACCACTTTCAGGTCAACTACTGCATTTGAAAGAGGGCTGTAGGTATGGGTGTTTGAAGATATGGCAGCAGCTAAAGTCGATCTCACTCTGTCACAAAGTTAGGGTTTTTGTTGTTAAAATAAAGGCCATGGGGGGAGGGGGCACTTTGCCCTAATGCAGTTTCGTAGAGACCCAAAATGCCACACTGTCCAAAAAAACACAAAACAGACTTCTTTCCAAAAGTATTCTAAAGTAAAAGTACAAAGAGGCTTTTTTCAGAGTATCTGAACTAGTGGACTGATTTTAATGAAATTAACTCTCAGAAAATAATTACTGAATGTACATCAATAATTAATTAACTTTCTAATTCAAGATGGCCCCCACAGCCAACTGCTATTAAAAACACAAAAATGGCTATAATTCTTTCAGTTTCACTTATTTTGAATGATAACAAATTGAACAGGACCTTTGTTTAAAATTTTATATTTTCAAAATATTTGATCAATCACTGCACAAATTTTAAATATACTTTTAGAAAATAAATCTTGGCTCTAAAAGTTAATCACTTGCAGAGTTGAGTCAACAGGTTTAAGAGGGAACCCGGGCATGCCTGTCCCCAGCAACACTTTCCAGCTCTACCTGGATGATTTTAAGGCCTTCTCGGGCCAGAGAGGATACATAATCCTTCCAGCGAGTTCTGGGTCTACGCCAGGGTCTCCTCCCAGTGGGACGTGCTGGGAAAACCTCAGAAGGGAGGCGCCCAGGAGGCAACCTAATCAGATGCCTGAACCACCTCAACTGGCTCCTTTCAATGCAAAGAAAGAGCGGCTCTACTCCGAGCTCCCCCAGATGATAAAGCTCCTCATTTTATCTCTAAGACTGAACCCGGCCATTCTGTGAAAAGAAGCTCATTTCAGCTGCTGGCATCCAGGATCTCGTTTTTTCAGTCGTGATCTACACCTCATGACCTTAGGTGAGGGTTGGAACGAAGACGACCAGTAAATCGAGACCTTTGCCTTTTTGGGTCAGCTCCAGATTGCCTAGCCAATCTCCCGCTCCATCCTACCATCACTTGCGAACAAGACTCCCAGATACCAGACACTCTTCTTCATGACTCCATCTTGAGATCTTGTCCACAAACAGGATCAGAGACTAGAGACAGCAGAGTCCTACCCACACTGGGAACGAGCTCAACTTTGTGCCTAGAATATCAACACAGCTCTTGCTTTTGTTCTACAAAGACCAGGATAGTCCTGGTGTCCTGTGCTCCCACATTGCTCTAAATAATTATGCATTTTCTTAACTCTAAAAATGCAGCAAATTTCTTTTGGACAATTTGGAGATATTCTGTTGCCCTATACATTTTCTCATTTCTAAAACATGTCTCAGGTGACTGAAGAGGCTGCAATCTGATTTGGTGGTTGGTCTTTGTGTGTCCATGCCGGGGCAGTGTGGGGTTAAATGTCTTTTGGAAAGAGCACGTGAATGATAGGTGTTTGGGGCATTATTCAGTTAGTTTCAGCAAACACCTGAACATTTGAAAAATTCTTTGCAGCACCCAGACAAACACAAACAAACACACGGTTTATCTACACATTCCTTTGGAAGAAAAAAAAAAGAAAAAGGTGCTTAGCAGTTCACACTGAAAGATAGAAAGACAAGTGATGCAATGTTTTTCCTGTGACAGACCTGGTTGGCTGCTTTGTGTGTGTGTGTGGGTGGTTGCAGGCAGGGTGGGGTAGGTGGGTGGGTTTGAAAGTGACAGGGAGAGATGGTGAGAGAGATAAATAGTCACACGGAGGGAAGTGATAATGGACTTTTCTTGTCTGCACTGTGTCGGCTTCTGCAGATGGTGAAGCCAGAGCAATGATAGACATGCTGATGTGTTTAACTGCTCTGACTCAGAGAGCGAAGGAGCGAGGGAGACAGCCGAGACAATCAGACAGAGGGAGAGGAGGAAATGAAGGAAGGGAAGAAAGGAGGAGGGGGGCGGGAAGGGTAGTGCTCGTGGTCTTTAACTCCCTTCCACATTGCCACTGGCAACCAGACCTCCATTGGTGCGCTGACAAATGCATGGTAATGAATCCCACTTTAGTTGGAACCTGTCACCTCCTTTCTCTTACACATTAACAATCTGTCCGTCTCCCTTTTTGTTTTGCCATCTTCCCTCGTCTCTTTCTGTCACACGCGCGCACACACCTGCCTTTCGACCTTATCACAGCGAGACTTGAGGAATTAAAAGCTCCACACCAGTCAAAGACAAAGACATCAGTCACTTAGTTTTACTGGAGTTTAGCAGATGAGGGATTCAGTCCGCCACAAGTTTTAAATTAAATTAGCATTCCTTGAAGGAACGCATATCGCTATCTGCCTTGCATGCCGAAGTTTTGAACAAAAATTTCAGCTGATCTGTTTGCAATCAGAATATGTGTTGGGGATGACTCTCAAATACTGCCACACCAAATTTGAGCTCAACGTCTGTAAAATGACTGAGTTATAGTCATTTCTGTGTTGGCTAAGGCTGATTAGTTATGGTGACTATCTTGAATCTGGTTGACTCCAAACGTTGGTCAGTTGTAGATGTGCAACCAGTGATTACTTTCTGAGAGTGTCATTAAAATCTGTCCTCACACACATAACAGCAAATACATGATCGCCTGCCCCTTGTGGATGGAGCTTTTTTTTTTGTTGTTGTTGGAAGCACTGAAGAATGGCACTGGGACTACCTTCCTAAGAAGAAAAAACAGGATTTTTGATCAGTTTTATATGAACTGGTTTGGGTTTTTCTCTCTCTATATATATATACATAGAAAAGCCCATTTTCTCATGGTCACAGTTAAACCCAATGGGTGTTTCATCAAAATCAGGAGATGTCAGGACAGGTCCCGTTGGCTACTGATTCAAGCTGAAAATGTCACATCAAGGAACATTCATCCTTGATCAACACACTACTGTTATAGATCCTTTCCAAGAGTCATGCTAGTGACACTAACTAATGAAGCTGGTTGTCACACAGAAACCTCTCATTTTTGCACTACAATCTTAGTAAAAAGCTTGTTTTGTTGAGGTAACAGAAAAGTTAACTTTTAAAAGTAAAAATTAATAATGGCAGAACAAGAGTTCTAGGATTCTGTAGTTTTCAAACTGGAGGGGGAAAAAAAAAATTCTAATGAAGCAATATACATGTGATGCGCTTTCGCCAGAGTCTGTGAAAAGGGCTAAAGTCTTGCTTGTTGTGTTTTAAATTTCAGGTTATTACACACTATAAGGTAAAAAAGCACAACTGTTGGAGCTGAGTCAATGGTGTAAATGGAGCAACGTTTGGTGCGCAAACCCATGGCTTTGCTTCTCCACTTTTTGACTTGAAAAGCATCTGATCATCCTTCTAATTTTTTACTTTTACTTTACTACTTTTTTTCTTACAAACCAAACAAACATATATATATATATATATATATAAAATAACAAATAATAACCTGGCCAAAAGGAGGAGATAAAAGCCACTGACATCAAGTCACGAAAGCTCCTCACAATGCATGGAGGGTTTCACCCTAAGTCCAGCACCCTGAGACTGTACATTAGGAGAAAGGAGGGAGGCAGTGGACTAGTGTTCATCAGAGACACTAGACAGGATGATACAGGATGCTGGGAGGGGTGATTGCTCAGTGAGTGCGGCTGGGTTAATTAACAGATGAGAGGCAGGTGTGCAAAGACCTGGACCCAGAAAAGCTAAGGGAAACAAAGAGCAAGAAAAAAACAATAACTAAGAATACAAAAGCTGCAATTGCAAATACTCACAAATACAGAGGACTGAAAACCATACACAAGTACAGTGAAGCACCCAAAGACAACAACCTCTAGGACAACATCGTGCACAGCCAAAAACGGGTAAAAGTTGAAGCAAAGCCTACACTTCCCACCACTTATTTTCTTTTTAAGACAAAGTATCACCTATTAAACTTAAATCTTTATTTTGTTGTAAAGTAAGATAAACATGTAGCGTAATGTTAGCTTCTCCCTGTGCGTGTGTGGATTTCCACCACTGGTTTTCTCCCACTGTCCCGAAACAAGCACGTTGGGACAGATCGAGATTCTAAATTGCCCTGAGGCATGAGTTTGTTCATGCAGTTGTCTCTGTGTGGCCCTAGGATAAACCTGCCCAGGGTGTACCCCACCTCTCTGACGGCTGGAGATAAGCACCAGCTCCCCGCGACCCCAAACAGGATTAAGATAATGGATGGGTTGTGAAATAAACTTGGATAAAAATGTAGTTTTGACCCAAGTGCGTCAACAAATTGTTTTAATATTGTGTCAGGGATGGTGAAGTTTCCAGTATCCTTACTGCCAGCTGCGGAAGTGAGCAGGTCCATCCAGTGCTCATTATATCACAGGGTGTTCCACCACTGCCATCTATATGACTACTTCCAAAACTGTAAATGCATTTTTTTTTTATCTATAAGCATGTAGGTAATTTATGCTTACAAGAACCAAGTGTTTTATATCACCCGACTTATCTTCTAAGGACTCCCGCCTGCTCATGCTCACTGGAATTTACTTGAATACTTGTGCTGCTCTCACGTAAAAATCTTGTCCCATTTTCAGACGTGGTCATGTCCTATTAAAAGGAGCCAGGTCTCCTTTAGCGCACATTTTGGATTGGAATTGCATTTTCCATGTGCACAAAATGCTCCAAACAAAAGTGATATAAATAAGTTCATTTAAATCAACACTATAGAAAAAAACCAAAAAAAAACCAACTGTATATCCTGCGCAGCCTTTAGTAGTTTAACTGCAAACTGAAATGTAAAGCAAACACTGAAAACAATTTAATATCCCTGTAAAGGTCACTTGCATTTAAGCTCTAGTGGGATATTATTGTTGCTTAAGTCGAAAAAGTTAAATAAAAAACCTTTTCTTGCACTGCATCTTGCATTCGCTCCAAATTTGGATTTTCCTGCTTGGTGTGCATGGCGGGAGTGTGATCAAGAAGAAAAAGGGGTGGGGTGGGGGCAGACTGGGCCCCTCAACATCCCTCTGTTGAATATGAAAATATATTATACCATAATGCGTTCAGTATGCCAGTCTGAAGGAAATCATATGAAAAAAAAAAAAAAAAAAAATCCCAGACAAAGAACCTTCTG
>JAOXNZ010000177.1:18926729-18953042 GCA_028566095.1 Kryptolebias brasiliensis | reverse complement strand
GCCAGTCTTTTCACTGAAACCAGGTCACAGAAAAACTTTGGTTTTGCCGCTTTTCCTTTTTTGAATATCCTTTGGTCTATCTGCCTCCAACCTCTTCACTCCCGGTTTCCCCCCCAAAGACATTAAGGAAAATGGGTGAAAATTTTAATTAAATAATAAATAAATAAAATAATCTACCTCGTTTATGTTTATCTTTCTCGCTATAGTAACTATGTCAGTCTACGCCAAACCACGCCCACATACACTCACATTCGAGGCACGTTATTGTACGTCCACCCTGATTGGCTGAAGCCTGAGGCCTTGGGCTGACCCTGGGCTGAACTAAATTAGCCCAAATAAGCAGCAAAATGAGGGGGCGGGACAAAACACCTGTCAATCATTCTGTACCACAACAGACATTAAATGAACAGGGCTGTGAAAAGTTAGCCCTTTGGAAAGACTCTGGGATTTTCTCAAGACTGTTTGGCACCAGTTTTGTTGTAAAGTTCACAAAATTTGGGTTTATTAGGTATTTTAACATATTTAGTGTAAACACCAGAGAGGGTTTAGCCCTACTAGCCCATTTATACCAGCCATCCCTGATTATCCCCTTTCATTCCCCTCCTTCCAGATGCTCATCTTGGCCTTGGTTGTCTCTATCACCTCCCATAGAAAGTCCTATATCTGGCAGGATACAGTAGATCTAGTAAGGGACTTGCGTTGAGTACGAACAGAAGGCTGTAAAGCCACAAAGGTTAGAGGAGGCTGCTGTTGCTAATTGTCTCTGCAAATTTGCAGTAATTGTATTGTATTTATTTGGCTCTTTCCCCACTGTGGCTCATTGACTGCCAGTGTTACGGGTGAGCACGTGCAACCAAGTTCATTCCCCGGTCAAAGCTTGGTTTCACTTCTATTTCCTTTGGGGTCCTTCTGTCAATGTCCGTTTACTGGATGCCAGAGTGAGCAGCTCTGTTTTCCTCCTTGGATCCACCACCATAGTCCATAGTCACCATAGTCATAGACTTCTGCTCGACTGCTAAGTCTTTGAATCTATATTTTAAACCTCTAAATATTCTGTAGGAAAGAGGTTAAAAAAATAGTGTCTATTTATTAATCTCTTTTTAGGATTAAAGGCCTAGGATTTTTTGTGAATGAACGCAGATCGCCCGCTGCTGTTATTGCCAGTTTGAGACTAAGATCATGTTATGTTGAGAAATATCATCCTCGCAGTGATGAATGACTTTCAGCCCCAAACTTTAGCTCTGTATCTGTAAAATTGACTGAATTATAATCATTCTGTGATTTCTAAGGTCCGTTGCCTGTGGTACCCATCTTGAATTGTGATAGAGGGACATCTAATAATTACTTTCTGAAAGTTTGGTTAAAATTTTCCCAGTGGTTTGTGAGATACTTTGCTAACAATATGCAATGGCAAAATTTTAAACAAATTTCTTCAGGCCAGGATGCGAACCTCCAACCTTCTTGCTGGGAGGCGACAGCTCTAACCACTATGCCACTGTTCCACCCGTTAACAGACATACATGGGTAAAAACATTATTGTCCCCCCTCATCTTTTCACGATGGGCAAAACAAAGTGGTTAGATGATCTGTTGCATGCTAAAAAAACAAAAAAATGTTTCTGGGACATGAAAAAACATGAAATTTAATGAAATGTTGTCAAAATAGTGTATTTAGTTGCACAAAACAAAAAAACACATTCAGTGTCTAAGTTAATCAGAAAATAGCATTAAATTTGCACATAGGCAGAAGATGTTCTCAATGTAGCACTTCAAACTGTGAAGCGTATATGGCAATCTGTAATAATACTCCAATTATCTCATTATAGTTCATTTATGTGTGATGAGCACAATGCATTAGTGTTTATCTAAAAAGATGCAAACCTTATTCTGGCTTCATTTTCCTGCTATATTATTGGTAGTGTTTAGTGTACAGTATATTATAAAAATAAGTTCTGGTCACCCGTGTCAGCAAATACTATATGAACACTGAGAAGTGACTCAAGCTTGATTACAGAGAGAAAACAAAAAAAGAAATCTGTTTGGCGCTGCCATTTTTTACCATTTATTTAGAAACTGGCTTGTGGGGGGTAACAGACTAAAGCAGAAATCCTCTGACCTTCCACTCCCTAGCTTTTATTTCCAGCTCTTCTAGGGATCAGCGGGGTGTTCTTGAGCCTGCCAAGAGACATAATCTCTCTAGTGAGTCCTGGGTCTGCCCCGAGGCTTTCCTCCAGGTGAAACATGTCTGAGACATCTTCTCAAAGAGACATTCGGAAGACACCCTGACCAGATCTGTGAACCATCTCATCTGGCTTCGTTTGACACAAAAAGGAGCCAGGGTTTTCAATGCTTTTTGTAAATTGTGATCTCCAAATTATACACTTCCTATAGTCATGTAAATTAAGAATGAATATTAATTCAGTCCATTTCTTCTTCTTTGGCTTCTAGAATTGCGCCGCTCCAGGTGGCTGCATGTTGGAGTAGCTCTGTTACATTCATTCTGAGATATTGCTTTTGAAAACTTAATTCCTCTTTTTTTCTTGATGTAAATCACCTTTTTTGGATGATTATTTCCTCTGGTATCGGATGCTGTGCAGCTGGAAGGATTTTTACTGAAACCTTTTTACTTTGGGACATTTTGTTATGATGCGTTACCATAACAACAAGTGTTAAACATGAAGAACCTTGAAGTCCAGTCATGGCCAGAACCAAGCAGACCACTCGTAAATCTAGCGGAGGTAAAGCTCCCAGGAAGCAGCTCGCCACCAAAGCCACCCACCGGTGGAGCGAGGAAGCCTCACCTGTACAGGTCGAGTACCGTGGCTCTCAGGGAGATCCGCCGCTACCAGAAGTCCACCGAGCTGCTCATCCGGAAGCTGCTCTTCAGGCACCTGGAATGGGACCCAGGACTTCAAGACTGGCCTGCGCTTCCAGAACTCGACCATCATGGCTCCGCAGGAGGCCAGCGAGGCCTACCTGGTGGGACTCTTTGAGGACACCAGGACCGAGGACACATTGGGACAGACCGCTACAAGTGATCCTTTCCTGCCCACGGCCATTAGCATCTATAACAACTCTTTAACAAAACCAGGATTATGAGCTACAACATTTAACTTCCCTTTGGGATTAATAAAGTATTTTTGAATTGAATTGAATTGAATTGAAAGCTTCATTACCTGTCAGTGAACCAACGAGGCCTGTCTTTATATGACTAACATTTTCTATAGAGTCTGCTGGTTTTTTATTTTTATTTTTTGCAATTGAAGAGCAAGAGCCTCCTAAGCCTTCCAAATAAAAGATCGTAAAAGTTTTAGTGTGGCAGATATTTAGAAAGATCTAAAAGAATTGAAGGAAGTTGATGCAAAAACTGCCATTCCAGCAAGTTAAGCAAAAAGACAGAATATTTTGGTAAAAAAACTAAATATATTGTCTAAAAACTTCAGTCAGTAAACTAAAGCTTTTTGGAGGAATGTGTTCTACACAAGTACAGACAGTAAGAACATTTTTTTTGTGCAAGCTAAAACCATAGCTGCTTTAGTGACTGGTCAGCTTATTGCTATTCAACCACATAAAACAGTGCTTAAAGACAGGAAGAGGCCATGTGTCCAAAAGTTGAGATTTAACCAAGAGATCTAGCAAATTTAGCTTGGGATAACTCCAAACTGAACAGAGATCTACTATATATTATAGACTGTCTAAGCCAAAACCCAAGTTTGAATCTTACTGAAGTGCAATAAAACTCGTCAGCGTCTTGCAGCTAAAGGAATGAGAAGACTAAAATATTTTTCAGTCTTTTGAATCTGTCCATTAAACACACAGATTTGTTTGGCACTGCAACAAACGACAGTTCCTTTGTGGATAAAAAAAGGTGCTATAAAGTAGTGATGACTACAGCACGATAACTACCGGCCCTTACATCCCAAACATCTATTTCACAGAAACATGTCGGCGACGGGCAAATTCATTTTCGCTGTAGCTGTGATCATGCATTTCAATGAAGTGTTTTAAAACAGCTCCATTCTCAAGATTTTTTTTTAAAGCAGTTCATGTGAAGACTTCACCATTAGTTTTACATTACACAGTTATTTACATACAATTCCATGGTTATTTGCTGGGACAGATAGCAACAGCAGGAGCAAACTGTTGCTTTAGCTTGGCGTAGCAGGAATATCTTCATATTACTGTTGGAAAAAAAAAACATGGATTGCAAAGTTGATGGTGGTGTTATAGTTTAGAAAATAATGTTTGCATGAACTGCTAGGATATCTTTGAGATGGGAGTTGTTTTAGGACAGCAACAATCCACTTGGTTTCCATCGAGAAGCTGTTAGCTTGTCATTCCAGTCAAACCCTATATCCCTGAAGTGGATTCAGTGCTCAGAACCTTCTATTTTAAAGTGGAAGCCACATTATTTATGTAATTATTCATTAATAATTTCACATCCCTACAGCATAATGTTACCTGCAGGTGGGTTTGTCTCATAGTGGTGATCCATTTGAAATGAGGATTCCCTTTCAGTCAGTGAAGAACGGACTCTTAAGGCATCGAGGCGTGAAACAGCTCTCTTTTTCATGTGACCACATCCTTGTTCAACTTAGTTTATCAGAGACAAAGTGTCGGCTACAAACCAAAAGTGCAGCTCGTTTTCACTTGTGTTCCCATCTTTTGCATCTATCGTAAATGAGTGGAAATGAAGATATGGAGGTTTTTATTTAAAAAAACACAAACGCTGTGCTAAAAAAAGACAAAATTTCTTTTGATTGGGCCATTTTAGCAATACCCTGCAGCAGTATTCAGAGTTTCACTACCTGTCTTAGCTGATTTCCAATGGAAAAATGTGAAAGTGTAACATAAAAGTCCATTAGCGTCACTGTCAGGCTATTGTCAAATGTGGCAACATAGTTTCTGTTCCCTGAGTGGAAATTTTAATTTACGTTTCGTCACTAAATCAAGCGGTATCATTCAAGGATGATCAAACTACTGCTTGTCCAAACATAAAAACGGTTTAACTGACCAATTAAAAAAAGGAACAAAATGATGTCTAAAATAACTATGGATGCACGAGTAGTGCAATATTAGCAGAGGGCTTTAGTTTGCCCCGCTTTATTACCTGATACAGAGAGTCTGTCTTAAGGAGTCTGTGTCAAGATCTTCATTGAGTCACTCCCATTAGCCAGCTCGTTAATTAGTCTGCTGTTGATATGTGGGTCTTGGCTGTGAGCTTGTCACTCCATAGAGACACCAAGCTCAGCAAAGCAGGGAGTGGGGAGAGATGATTAAGACACGGTTGGCTCTAAAACTAGTTACGTGACACTCATTTGTGAAGGTGAAAATTTTGCAGTGTGAACTGTACGGAACCGCTCTTTGTTTTCTTAGCAGCAGACTGTGTCAGCAGCAACGCTTTTACGGTGAGCTCCACGTAGCAAGAGCCCCGACACCGGAACGAACACCACGTGCTGCAAAAGCACCGATCGAATTACATATGCCACGTGAGACAAGCAGGAGAAACGAAGAATCTCAAGGTTGTTTGCAGGTCTTGATTAATTTTTGTGCTTTTGATTTAAATAGAATTAAAGACACAGTGTGACATTTAGTGGTCAAGCTGGGAATACCAACCGTCTGAAATGCCATCCACCCACTATTTAATAACCTCTGTGACAAAGCGTGCCTGTCACACAGTCTGGGCCTTCTACTGAACAGCACACACACACACAGGCGCCTGTATAAAACAGGTTGCAGTTATGGAGGCAGTTTTTTAGGTCTATGGCAGGGGAGTCCAATCCAACAGTTCTCGAAGGCCACTATCCTGAATGTTTTTGTCATTTCTCTGCTTCAACACACCTGATTTGTATGAATGGGTGACTAACAGGCTTCTGCAGAGCATGAAGACCTGCTGAAGAGGTAAGTCAATCATTGACTCAACTGTGTTGGAGCAGGGAAACAACAAAAACATGCAGGATAGTGGCCCTCGAGTCTAGGATTGAACACAGCTGTTCTATGGTGGCTTTTGCAAATGGCTATGTAGAGAAACGACAGCACAGCCACACAGGTTATTGATGTTTTTGTACAGATAGATCACAATTATACCCAAACAGACTGATTGAAATTTATTTTATTTAAAGACATCAAGCGTCGTGGGTTTTGAAAGCAAAGCAGACAGAGTGGACACATGAAGCACAACATGCATAACAAATTTCAGACATACCTTTAATAATTATGCAATAAATTTGTGTGTATGAGGAAAAAGTATGAACAAACAAGCTCAATGGAATAGGTTACAACACTGTAGTACAATCACTGCAAAAAACCAGCTAAAAACTTTCACTCACTCACCACTGATGTTGATTTAAAATCAAAAGCCATCTTTCTGTTTTTCTTAAAATAACTTCCCATTGTTTCTTCAAAGGTTTTCATGGTGACTGACGTCCTAACCTCTTGTGTTTTAATGTTTTTTCTGAATCTTGTAGTTAAACAGCAAAGGTTCTCATTACCTTTCCAATTTCACCCAACCCCATTGGTATCAGGTTGGCTTGTAGTGTTGAACCCAGAATGTAGGTGGACACGAGGAGCTTGAAGAAAATAAATACTTCTGAAGATCTTACCAGGATGGACATGGACTAGCCTCTCCAAGGTTAGTACCATCAGGCTGTAGCTGCTGAGGCTCGTGTTAAAGATGTGCTCCACAATGCTGCACAGCTGTTCTCAGCTGGAAATAAACCAAGTTGTGATATGAGACTCCAGAGGAGGAGGAGGAGGAGGAGGTGATGAGGTTAAGGCCTGCTGTTTTCTTGTTTTTTTTTGGCATAGAATAAGTCTATTGTTTTATCATTTCTGGTGTGGCAAGTTGCTTACATGGTGAGGGTGGGACGAGCAGAGGATAGAGAGGCATGATTGAAATCCTTAATGATGAGAAAGACAGCTTAAAGGTGTCATGTCTGCAGACTGGAGCCATACGCAGTTACTGCAATGACACGCAGAAGTTTCCAGAGGAGATTGTATGGTCTGATGCTAACAGCTAGTAGTTCAGTGTTCTTACTGCAGAGCTGTTCTTTGACTTTAAGGTGCCCAGAGTTACACCATCTATCATTCATAAACACAGCCATTCCTCCAGCTCTCTTTTTATCACTTTGTTTTGTTCTGTCGGCCTGTAGCGCATGAAATCCTTCAAGTTTCTTGTTTGCGTCATGTTACTAACCTCCCAAATAGGCAGCACCGTGACCCCAAATCTAATTCCTTGTATGTGCAATCGTACTTGGCGAAAAGCCTTTCTGATCCTGGAGAAACGGCTGACCATTCATGTCAAAGTTATCAAAGTTAAACTTAACTTCTTCTCTGTGTTCCTACCTTTCTATAAGGAGCGCTGTCAGGGAGTGAAAGACACAGGGGTGTGGTTACCACGGTGACCCTAATCAGCCACTAGCAGCAGCGTTAACCTTTCTTTTGATCTTGGCTCTTCTTACACTTTTTTTTTTACAATTTATACATTAAAACATCAGCATTTTGTCAGCTTAGATTGTTACTAAAGAGAGTCCCAAGTTACTATTAGGCTTTATAGGAGAAAGCTGATTAGCATCTTTCCAAATTCAATTCAGAAAATTTTCTGTATTTGAGATGCTGTCAGGATTTGGGTGTTTTGTGTTCTTTTCTTTTTTATTTGATTTTTCCATCTGATCCTTGTGTTAAGTAAGTTCCTTGTGTTTTCATGTTAATATTTATTCTTGTATAGTTTTGCTCCTTGTGTTTCCTGTGTTTTAGATTATTGTCTCTGGTCATTTCCTCTCTGCTGGTTAATTGTTTTCTGTGTGTTTGCTGTTGGCTTCTGTGCCACATTCTGATTATGTTCCTTGTGTCTCCTCGCGATCCTAAGTATCCTGTTTCTTTTGCTTTGCTGCTGCCAGTTGTTATAATAAATCAGTTGAAGTTTGAAGATGAGTCTGTGCTCTGGGTTTGTTTCCCTCGCTCCTGATAGATGCTATCACAAAAAAAACCTATTTCATTTATTTGAATTTTTCAAATTTGTTCTTCAAGGAAAGATACAAACGTGCCGCATTTCCAAATGTTTAAACTATGGAGTGCAGTCTGCTGAGGTGTACCGGTGGGACGCTGCAGGCCACAGGTTATAGTCTTGCTGGTTTCTTAACTGTAACTCGACTGAGAGCAGAAATGCCACCAGGCATCAGTGACTCATCCACCTCTCCTCCCATCCTTTATCTTTATTTTCTCCATTTCACTCATTCGCAGTGGCGGTGGTGGTGGTGGTGGGGCTCCTTTGACTGCAGGTGCCCCAGGAAACCTACACCATTTTTACACAGCTACAAAGCGAGAGGCAATACACAGCAAGCTACTCCTTCTCCGACTCATTCAACCTCAAAGACACATTTCAAATGTTTTCTTTAGTTTGCGGATATGTCGAGATTTCTGAGCGGGCCTGCCACCCAGCTTGCTTTTATTTACTTCTTTTTTTTTTTTTTTTTTTTTACTCCGTGTGGTCAAAAGTGAAGGCAAGCAAATATTAAAGCACATTTTGTTGGCTTTTCTTTTTTTCAGTCTTTGTCCTTCTGTATCCACAGTAGCCTCTGGAGAGAGTTCAACAAGGAGGAAGCTCTCATCTTGCCGTCTCCTCACCAGACCTCTTCACCGCCCATTTTCTCTTTGTCTAAGCACCGTTTCTCTGTCCTCACACCTCATTAAGTTCTCACCACCCACTCATTCCTTCCATCTTGACATTCCTTGGCAATCCTGCGAGAGACGATACCGTGCTTCGATTTCACGTATGTATTCCCAGTCACAACAGATTAATTATGAATAAACACGCATATGAAGCAGAGTACCAGGCATCTCCTGCTGCTGTTTCACACAAAGATACCACCCCGAGGAGTGGAGACGTTACGATGCGGTCATTTAACAAATGCTTTTATCTAAAGTGAAGAGTAATGCATGTTGTATTTTTAGCCTAGACCTAAAGGGGCTTTTTGCAGATTGTTGGGACTCAAGAAGCAACACGCTGTTTGCTCTGCAGCAAGCTGAAGTGTTGCCTGCTTGGTGTATTGTTTGTACACAGCCTCAGTCCATATGTAGGACACATACGCATAGCTGGCGGAAAAGATGTTCTCTTCCATGTTGTAATCTGTTGGAAAATAAATATCCAAGCATGTCCAAGACCTCTGAGCACTCTGGAGTGTTTGCAGAAGCCATCCCTGAGAGGGAAGGGTAAACACGGTGCCTCTTGTCACAGCTCCCCGAATGCCTACCCTCCTTTCCCGCTACAAGTTTCTCCCTGGAGCTTCCTCCTCTCCTTCTTTTATCAACCTGAATCAGTTTTCCCTTGTCAGAGTCCTCCCTCACTCCATCACTTTTTAATAACCCTCCTGCCTTTAATGAGTTCTGTTATGTACACAGGGGGCAGCAGCTAGGGGCCAATTTGTGATTTCACATCGAATCAGATCAGAGAAAGCTTGGAAAATAAAAGGGGGGCAAAAAAAAAAAAAAAACCCACACGAGCGCAACTTCCTCCTTTCTTCACTTGCACTCTCTAGAGAAAACCTTGCGTCTCATCTTGGCTGTCTGGGGATCGGCTGTGCCCCCCCCCCCACACACACACACCCGGGCCACCATTTTGGAAGCGCCACGTGGAACAGTGAGTCACCAGATAGTGCTGCTCAGAGAATTTATGAGAGACAGCAGAGATAGAAGGAACACTGATGAACATGTACCTGTGCAGGTTAGTTAAGTTCAGAATTCTGCGTGGGTCTAATGAAGCTGTTTTGCTCTTCCGTACGGGGTTTTGTAGCCATACCTGTTGTAGGCGGGGATTTAATAATAGATCAAAAGTAAAAAAACTCTTTTGGCTCTAATTCACCGTTTGGTTGGAAAAGCTCTGGCCAGACAAAAGAGCAAAAGAAAACAAACAACAACAAAACAACCTGTTTATTTAGATCCGTTCACACTACTTTGGATATTTTTTTAAAATAGAGATTTCCTGCTTCATTTTCACCTTTAGTCCACCTTTAGTGGTTTGTTTGCAGTTTCCTTTGTGCCCTCAAACAGAAACAACATTGTAGTTGTTTTTACTATTTGTTTTGGTATTTTTCCATTTATCCTGATCCTGTTGTCATAAAACTTTGATCTTGTACTGAAATGGTTAAAAACAGAGGAAACTGTAAGCTAAGGGTGTCCAACCCTGGTTCTCGGGGGCCACTGTCCTGCATGTTTTGCTTGTTTCTCTGTTCCAACACAGCCGATTTGAATCAGTGGGAGATTAATAGGTTTGCAGAACATGAAGCGGTAATTTTACCATTGAATCAGGTGTGTTGGATCAGGGAAACAAGTAAAACATGCAGAATTGTGGCACTCGAGGACCAGGGTTCGACACCCCTCCTGTAAACAGTATAAAAAAAGAACAAAAAAACAATAGACGAGCTACCGTTGCTTTGGAAGAACCTTTAGCCATGCTAAAAATGTTATTTTTTTGTATTCTTACTTGTTATTAATGTGGGCGTTCTCGCCACCTAGTGGTGTGTGTTTCAGTGTTTTTTATTAGAATTATTGACATGTATTATAATACCAGACCAACTGTTCCTGTCTTCTCCTATTATTCAGAGTTGAAGGCAGCAGCAGCAGCCATGTTGTAATTTTGCAACCAGCGTCAGTGATGTGAGGCTTTAAGTTCCACTCCACTCCAAAGTGATAGTGGGATGTGTGATATACACTGCTGCATCAGTTGTTTTTTTCAAATCTCCATATCTCAAGTTGCCACAGATATATTGAAAATTAATTGAAAAAAAAATGGAGATTTGGTGTTTTTCCCACCAAATCTCCATTTGTGTGTGGATGAGAGGTGGAAATGCAGCAGAAAATCTCAAGTTTCTAAAAATATTTGAACTAGTGTAGACAGGCCCTAATTACATCTCTTCTGTGGATCTCACAAGAGAATTAGATTAGGGCAAACCTTGTACGGATGAGCAACCTCTAATTAATTACACATTGAAAGCAAAACACAAATTAATTAACTTTTCTTTTTGAGAATTTGTAACAAATAAATTGGTTAAAATTTGCAATATATTCTGATTCAAGCCCAGCCTATTAAATGGTCACTTAACTGTTTTTTCCCACTAATATATTTCAGTTCATCATTTTCTGCATTAATGAAAGCTCTAAAACTCATCTTCAGTTACTGTTTACTATTCAATAAAGATGACATTTAGAAAATAAGAAAAATGCACTTTTTTGTGTGTTAGCATAAATGTAACAGTCTAAAGTTTTACTTCCAAGTCATATAATCTGGTAAAATAAAAACCTGGCACCTTAGAGGTCCATGAGGTATGAAAATGTCATTATTTCAGAGGTGAGCCGCAGGCTTTATCACACACAATAAAGAAAAAAACATCCCACTTCAACATTTTTACAATAATTTACTGTTTGACCTTGAACTTCTGAGGTCTTACTTTCATTTGACTTGGTACAAAAATGAAGTGAACTCTGCAGAGCTGGTAGCTCCAACATTAACCCCACCGTCAAAAGGTGGAGGAGACCAATATGACAGTAACGTTCCAGCAAAAGTTTGCAAAAAACTGTGTGTAGCAACCACATTTTATTAGGCTGTTTCAGTTGCCTGGGTTGGTTTAATGCTGCAATCATCAAGAAACTGTGGTCAACAGAAGAATCATTTCCTACTGTCTGTGGCTAAACTTCCAAAACCGCATGAATATGTTAAGAAAAAGACAGGTTTATGGATATACTTCTGGTAATACAGCGCACACACTGAACTGCTGTACAGATCAGCCAAAACACAGCATTTTGTGGAAGTTTTGTAAAAGAGGACACAAAGTTATCTTGAAGCAGACAGGCACTTAGTTAGAGGTAAGACACACATTCCAACATGGTGATAAATTGCCTTTCTTTTCTCCAGCACCTAACAAAACAAAAGCAAATTCAAAGCTATTGCAGCACGAGCTAAATAAGCAGAAATTAATTCACCTGAAGACTGGTGCCAGAGATTCTGTTCAAAACGCACAGAGCTGCAGAACAACTGCGGCCAATCAATACGGTGAAATAACCACCAGCAAAACCTGTTCATTTAAGAACTGAGGGACTTTGTGTCTGAATTTATTGACTGGGGGATTACATTTTGGGTGGACGATTTATTAGAATACCAACCGGTTAACTTGCCCTGTAGCTGACGTGCATTCAAAGTCTCTTCAGTGAAGTGAATTAAAAAGCAGCCTACACATCGCTCCACATGGCTGCTTCTTCAAGTCCTCTTTGAAGGAGTGCATATCGCCCACTATCTTTCATGGCAGAGTTTTAGACTATGATCATCTTATGTTGAGAAATGACCAAGTTGAGGCTGTTTTGGTAAAAACTACTCAAACGTGATGTTATAAAGCTTGAAAATAACATTATGCATGAGCTCACGGTTTCATTTGAGTCTGTCCAGTGGTTCGTGAGATATTTTACTAACAGACAAACATGACTTTAACAGTTAATGCAAAGCAATGAGTAGCATTTGTAGTATGGATAGTAAATGACTCTCAGCTACAACTACACCAAATTTGACCACAATACCTGTAAAACTAACTGAATTATAGTCATTTTTGTTTTTTCTAAGATGAATTTTTGAAGTCCGTATTAAATGAAGTTGGCTTCTAAAGTTAATCAGTTGTAGATGTACATCAAATGATTAATTTCTGCAAGTTTCATTATAATTCGTCCAGTGGTTCAGGAGATGTGTTGGTAAAAGACAGACACACAAACACACACAGACAAAAATATTATCGCCTGTCTTTTGGCGGCAATAAATATTATTGATAAACATGATACCATGTACCAAACTGGAATAAAAACATCTTGTGTTGTCTGCATATATTCTCATTTTTCACACACAAATCAGCAAATCAACTCAAAATTTTGTTTACAAGGTGAGCTATGCAGAGCTTTGGAAAGAAATATCTCGAGCTACGTTATAATGATTTTCCTACTTTATCATTTTCCCCAGGGTTTTAAATTTAGCTAGCTTTGTGTCACCCTTTTGGCTGTGTACGCTCTTTTTAAATGGCTATAGGTAAATACAGATTTATTTTAAAATTCTCTTCTGATATGAAACTCTAGGAACTAAAAAAATAAATATCATTTATTTTTTTTGGAGAGAATAATAATGATAATGTAATTCTTTGTTGATCCCCGGGGAAATTCTCCTTCCTCTCACCTCTTGGATTTTCGAGGACAGGGGCAGCTTCAGCAGATCATCCCCGGAGCACGAAGAGACTCTTCAAATAGCTCAAGGACAATTGAGTGGTGCAGACTTGTGGGGGTCTGGAAATATTCTCCAGCCAAAGGTGGAGAATATTTAATGTTCTCGTTCCACAGGATGAAGTTCATTCTGATAGAAGCATGATGATATTTCCTCTCAGTTTATTTATTTATTGCTGGCATGAAAAAAAAAGTTCTAAGTGGGACTCTGTGTGTCATATTATAGCAATGTAACTGAGGACAGGTGGTATTGGGACTGGTAAATCACAGTAGGTGACAACAGTCCCATTCAAAACTAACCAACTATGGATTTTTTTTTACAAGTTTTCTTCAAGGAACACCATTAGGATAATCTTTAATTGTTTAAAACATGCAGCTTTAGCCTTGGAATATAAACATGCTAATTTTATTTTAGTTAGCTATCAACATAATCAAAGGCATTTAATCAGTAAAGCAGACTGGAGCAACTGCATCCCCATTTTTAAAAGTGTGCAAATTTATGGTTTTGCTTTCCCGTTTTTTTTTTTTTTTTTTTCACTGCCGGTAATCAGACATATCTTCAGATTTTATTTAATTTTTTAGTCCCAAATTATTTTTATTTTTTTAAATAATTGCTAAAGACTCAGCTTTCAGATGATTCAGTTTGAACATGATCAGTCAAGACTCTGTCCTGGATATAAATGTGTTAATCTACAGTAAAAGCAACAGTAAAAACATCACTGTAATGACTAACTGGGAAGAAAGCACACAAAATTAACTTGTGTGAGTTAAATGAACTGGTTTGACCCACTGACTCCAAAGAGCTAAACTGAAACATGTTGCTAGCTGAGCTAACGGCGTTAGCATCCTGCCGTTAGCTTGCTAGTCAAACTCTCAAATGTGGCGATGATTCAAAAAGAATGTGAATCTAAAAGGTTGTGAACACATTTAAATGTAGTTTTCAACATCAAATAGGCGTCTGCTTTTAGCTGAGATTAGCAGAAAAAAGTATACGTAATGTGGGAATCGAAGGTAGAATTTTTAACTGTCCAGCACTTTGTTAATTCAACTCCACTAAGCACACATGCAATATTACAGCCAAAGCTGCAAAATACTTACTGCCTTGTAACATATCTGTGGTGTAGTTGCAATTTGTGATTGGATTAGTCTTTCTGACTTTGTTCCTACATTTTATGATATGCTGAGGCACTCATGCTTATAAAAATATAAAGAAAGTTCTGTCTTATGAGAAGCAGGATGTGCAAGATAGCAAGTTAACGTATGGAGAGGATCATGGATGGACAAAGAATACTGATGCACAGGAAGGGCGAAAGCAGGGCCGTGCTGTTCTATGCAACAGAAGAGTCTTTGTAGTTCAGACTGATGAAAAAAATGGTAAAGCTGGTTCTGATCAGACAGGTGTTAGAACACAAAGGGCATTGTGGTTTCTTTTGTGTGTATCACAAATAATGGGCACACATATTTACCACTGTACGTGTGCTAGGGCTGCACAACACATCAAAAATTTATCATCATCACAGTGTCAGTGAGCGCAATATTAATATAGCAGAAGGACTGCAATAAATCTTAGGCCATTATATTTCAAGTATTATGCATTCATGTTATGCATGCTACTATTTTTTTTTGTGACTCCAATGGACTCTCACTGCCCTTCATACCCACACCTGATTTAGATGATTGTAATGACAGAAGAGAAAGTGGGGAAAATTTGGTTTTATCACAGCTGATATCGTCATCGCAATATAAAACAAAAATATCACACTTGGCAAGTTTTTCTAATATTGTGCAGCCACAACGTGTGCCAACAATGGACAAATCCTCCTCAGGACTAGACTACGGAACAATTCTCAATAGTGTTTTCCTTTGCATATGTGTGGATGGCCAGGTCTATGTACATTGCTTTCCTGAGGAATGCATTATGGGAAAAAGACCAGTCAGAGGCACACTGTGGTGTTTTGGCCAATATTCTGCTGGGAAACATTGAGTCCTACTATTTATGTTAATGTTACTTTGAAACATATCACCTATTTAACATTACGTAATTTTAGATCAAACAGATATAAGGACCCAGTAATCAAATGAAGTTACAGTTAACTCCACTATGGAGAGATTATAAGGACCTGCGTGTTTCCTTTCAAAGAACTGCCAAGGGAAACGCTGTGGTTGTGCAACACTCAAATAACAGTCAGCGTAATCCCATCACTTATACACATGACATTCACCACCAAAAACAACAATGGAGGACTCTGTAGCTGAAGCTGTGTGTCTTTGGATTAATTTTTAAAGAGGAGTTTGAAAGAGTTCTTCAAACAGTCAAAAGCAGTTAAAGAAGCCAAGACATATACGACAGCTCAGTCCACTTTGTGCTGCACTTGTTCTAAGAAAGCCTATCATAGCAGACAATGACAGTAGTTGAGTAGTTTTTACTGAAACAATGTGAATGCAGGTTTATCAGATCCGTTGCTGGAATAGTGTTTAACTTGCTTGGCTAATCAACGTATGATTATGAATAAACAAATCACATTCATGTATGTCACTTGAGAGTCCCTATTGAACAAAGAGAATGCCTACTTTGGAGGAGAAGCTGTAAAACTTGATAAAGATACCGCAGGGTTAAGGACTGTGGACTACCTCAAATGCTTATTAGGATTGTGAATTGGTCCCTTGGAGTCAAAAAGCACCTATTGTTGCTGACAAAGCAAGAGTAAGAGTACTCCTTGATAGCAGCAGCCTCTTTCATCAAGATAATATACTCCAAAAATGGTCTGAGGACCAGTTTGAGGTGCTGACTTGTCCACCAAATTCTCCAGATCTGAATCCAATTGTAGTGGCCCTGTGACAGACTGACGATTTATTCAGAGTGAACCCTGCTTCTCTACCAATGACCACTGGCAATAGCTCCCTAAATAAAAAAGTGGGTAAAGAAAATGAATGGATGAATTTAGTTGACCATTTGCAAAATGTGTTGGAAAAACCAATAAGATCCACGAAGGCCCAACCACACAACTTACAGGAATTACAGGATGTGCTATAGATAGCTTGGTGTCAGATACTGCAGCCAATATTCAGAGGTCTAGTGGAATGAGTTATCAGAGCAGTTTTTCAGCAGAAGTAGGATAAATGTGGCACAAATGCTCAGATTTGGATAATCTGTATTTGCTGAATTTTCTTTTAACTTTTTCTAACATGCTAGCGTTTTGCTGCTCTCTTCAAAGTTGCCAAACACAATTTTCAAGAAGACCCCTCCACTGGTCTTTCTTATTTTGCTGACAGACTGTTCAGTTTTACATACAGATTTACTTATTTGCTGATGAATGACTGAAAAACTAAGTGTGAAAAAGCTTTCCCCCCTCCCCAACATGATGGTATATTTACAGTGATGGCAGATTGTTCATTTGCCCAGCTCACTCCTGAACTAAACTGCTAAATGAGGCACCGAGGACCCCAACACGTCTGTCTAACAGCCTGGTCTGAAACTGACTGAGCCGAAAGCTGTGGAGAAGTGATGGAAAGACAATCTGTTTTGACCTAATGGTGTCATCTGTTGTGAAAAGGGTTGAGCTGTAGTCCTCAGCTGCCCTGGTCACATTTATTTGGTTTGGGCTCTACAGTAGATCCAGACGTGTCCAACACAAATCAGTGACACCCTTATTGCTGCAGCTGTTTACACTAATTAGCTGGCAACTTACTGTAGCTGCAGTGTCAAGGTTTGTTGTCTTCAAACAGAGGCTTAAAGTACATTTTTGTAGCTGATTAATTTTGGACACTGTGTAGAGTGGTAGGTAAATACACGCCTTTAAGGGTCAACATTAATTCCACCTCTCTGACCGGGACAGCTGCTTCAAAAAAAATGCAACACTGTTGACCATACAGTTGAATATAACTTCTATGGAGCAGGCAAGGGCTTGAGAAAATTGAGTAAACAATGGAGTCCAAGATGGTAAATAGACTGTACTTACATTGTGCCTTTCTAGCCAATCAGGCCACTCAAAGTGCTTTACAACCCAGTCTGTGCCCTCATTTTTACCCATCCACACACATTCATACAGCATTTTACTACATCTCTACAAAGCTAATCTGAATAAATCATTCAATAGAGTCTAATCAGTGCTTTAGATCGCATTCATACAACAATGGGACACACATCAGAGGCAATTAGAGGTTCAGTGTCTTGCCCAGGGATACGTCGACATGTGGGATACGAGTGGAATCGAACCTCCAACTCTCTCATTGGAGGAGGCCACCCACAAGAATATGATGTAGTGCTCTGGACTGACCTCCATTGGCTTCAAATGAGTGGAGGAATCGAGAGGTGACTTGACACATGGTCAAACATCATGCCAGCAATGTGATGATGGAGGGACAGCAACAATGAGTGTCACCACCTCATTCTCCATTCTATGACTGTAAAGCCACAGAGGACCATATGTCTGGCATGAACAGGTAAAACTGTTCTGTGTGCTTAGCTAATCAGTCAAGCATTTGACATTTATTTGTACAATTTAAAGCTTCTCCAATCAGTTGTGTCACATTACAATTCAGTTATAATTTTTGTTCAGTTTATTTACATAGTGATAATTCACAGAAAAAGTCATCTCAGGGCACTATACAAAAAAGGGTCTAAATAAAGTGCAAAACAGACTCAGATTAAAATCCAATTACATGCAGTCAATTCAATCCATTAATAATACAGTGCAATCAGATTGAACATATTACAAAATGCCAATTAGTAAAATGTTGAGTGTCTAAGGAAACCAGAAGATTACATCCAGCCCATCATAAGCAAGCACAGGGCAATGGACGACAGTGGGAAGAAACAACCCTCCTTTTAACAGGAGAACCAGGATGGGTGACCATCTGACTCAACCGATTGAGAATTTACAAGAAACATTTCTACAGCTGTTTAACTGTTTGTGTTGTCAGTCTTTTTGTAGAGATTGACTTACAGGAAATGCTCACCTATACTAAGTCTCCTAAGTCTTTGGTTTTATTTTTACAGCTTCACTGTTTTATTTGCTTTCATTTCTCTGATATAGCTCCAGCTTTTAGTGCCTGCTTTTTGAAAAAAAAAAAAAAGGTTCTAAAAACCCCTCTTCAAATGCTCTGCCCAGCACCAAGCAAAGAAAAAATGACAAATTTATCAGTCTGTGCTGATAGGGAGCAAAAGTAATAACAGAGAATTTAAAAGGACAATGAATGTAGGACTTAACTTGGCATCAAAGTCTTATTTTGGTACATATGGCTGTTCACAGCACCATTCTCTCAGTATGTCTCCAGAAATGTTTAGATATATCTTTGGTAAAGCATACATCTGACATTATTCACCACTGTATGCAAAAGCATTAAACTAGTGGTGAATTTCAAATTAATGTCTTGTTCCCAAGTGACCAAAAAAAAAAGAAATTTAGGCTTAAATAAAATAAACATAAACTCTTGAAATATCAGTTCATTGCCTTGCAGTGCTATAACCATGATTTGATATCCTTGAAAGTAGGAATTGTAACATCTCTGCAGAATGCTCTATAAAAATAATTTAACACTAGAAGTGCCAACATTCCAATCACACCTAGAAATGCCAAAGGGGATTGGTTTTACCCACAGTATTTGCTGCTTTAATGAAGACAAAGATGACATTTAAACATTTGAAGAGACTGTATTTTGGGGCTTTTTAAATGTCTTACAAATTATAAGTAGAATGAGACAAAAAAAAAGCAACAAAGATTTGTTTTTTAAATACTATTGAACATTAAGAGCAAGTTATTGATGATATCTTTGTGTCATGTATATATTGATTTTGCTTATTCTATCACAAACTGAAAAATGTCAAGCAAAAAAACAAAAACAAACTATAATACTAAATAGTAAATCAATAGTACCATTGGACATAACAACAAGCTTTCTACAACAGGTAACATTAATTATTTATAACATACATAGAAAACCATTTTAAAATGACTGTCGTATTTCTTTTAAGATAGTTATATATTGGAAGGCAAACATTTGAAATAATTGGTAAACACACGTGCAAAGATTTAAAAGACTTCTCACACATCCAGTTTGACATATTACAGTCAAACTTTATTGTCACAAAGTTTTCCATCCACAAAAATCAAGTCTCAGTTTAAAACTTGCATTACTTTTTTTTTTTTTTTTACAGCCCAGACTTGATGTGTTTACTGACCTGAAGTACTTTAAAGTTATTCAAATTAATGACAATGACATTATCATGAAAAAGTGAACCAATAGATACTTTTAATGAATGGCTACTGTAATTATTTCTGAGGGAAATTGTTTATTTTTTTATTTATCCCTGAGAGAAATATTTTTCATGGGCTTGAAGCCTAAGTAACTTTACTGTGCAGTAAAAAAACAAACCAAACAAACTGTCGGTGTTGTGAGCTTTCCTATACAGCACAGGTAGTGTGAAAAAAACCTATATTCTCCACTACAGCAGTGGACTGGGGGCAGCAGAGTAAGCAGAGATCCCCAGACCTCCCTATCCCCCAGCTACCTCCTTCAGCGCATCCAGAGGGACTCTGAGGCATTCTCAAGTCAGCAGTTGTTTAGCACTGTTGCCTTGGAGCAGGAAGGCTCTGGGTTCGGCTCCTGGTCCTTTCTGCATGGAGTTTACATGTTCTCTCAGTACATGTAGATGATTTCCTCCCACAGGCCAAAAACATGTATGTTTGTTTAATTGACAAGGTTAATTGGCAACTCTAAATTGGCCCTAGGTGTGAGTGAGTGTGAATTGTTTGTCTAGTTTGTCTCTGTGTGTTTGTATGTATTGGGTTGTACCCCGCCGCTTGTCTGTTGTGTGCAGGAGCTAGGCATCACCTCTCAGCAACCTTGCACATCAATAGGCAAGTAAAAAAAATGGATGAATAAGTCCTGGGTCTGTCCTGAGGCCTTCTCCAAAAGGGACATATCTGAAACACCACCCTTGGAAGGCATCCAGAATATAGCCGTACCAGATATCCAACTCACCTTAACTGGCTTGTTTTGAAGAGTAGTGGCTTAACTCCAAGCTACTACCAAATAACTAAAGTCCTCACCTTAATTCTAAAGGCCTTTGCATACTCCATGAAAAGTCCTAAAGTTGGCTCTCAGTCAGGTAAGAAGTTGTTGTGAGCATGTTTATGCAGAAAAGCCGGTGAGCTTTAATGGAGTCATTTTGCTTCTACTGCTCTGCTGACAATCAGCTGGCCAAAGCTGTTAGAAAATACAGCCATCTTTACAACTATTCCAGCAAAACTTAGAAACCTGTGAACTTAAAACGACCGAAGAGACACAGGCGGCTCTTCCTGGCTGTGACTGTCGCAGTCGGTTTAATAAACACGTCTGGTCGCAGTAAGGGAAACAAAATTTTGTACAAGGACAGGAGAGCTGAGAAGCCAGCGGGAAGAAACCCATTTTAACGCTGTAGGAGGAGGGAGGATCCGCCTGGGAGTTCTGATCCGAGTGTCTCGTGGACAATGAAAGGTGTGTGCAAAAACGTGACTGCAAACTGACTTCTTATAGAGTATGCTGGAGCCTTAAGGATAAGTAGAAGATTGATTACTTGGTAAATTGAGACCTTTGTCTATCAGCTTGGCTTATTATTAATTATTTTTGCTGACAAATTGGTACAGCATCCACGTTACTGCAGACCCCATCCCAATCTGCCTATCAATCTTCTGCTCCATTCTACCTCACTTGTGAACTTGAGTCCAAGATACCTGACTTTCTCTATTGGGACAGTAGCTCATTCTCAATGTGGAGTTGGTCATCCTTCCTTTCTGGTCTAGGACTATGTCCTCAGATTTAGAGGTGCTGATCTTCACCCTGGCTGCCTCACATTTGGGTGCAAACCAATCCAGCACCTGTTGAAAGTATAGGCTTAATAAAGGCCAAAAGGTCCATCTCATTGACATACAGCAGTGATGTAATTTGAAACCCCCATTCTGGAGATCCTTGGCCCCTTGGCTGCACCTACAAATTCTGTCCATAAATGTTATGGCTAGAATAGGTGACAAAAATTAACCCTGGCATAATCCAGCACTTATTGGAAATCTGATCCATTAGCTGCAATGCAAACCAATCTCTCACTACATGGACCAAATGGCCTTTACTGAGGGCCCAAAACCCCAAACTCCAAATAATATTTTGAGGTTTAACAACAACAAAATAATCTAAGTTCTTAAAACTTGATGTTTTCTTTTTAGTATCCAGCCACCTATCTGTTTTCCATTCCAAGTGTTCCTTTGTAAATGTTCTCCTTTTCTCAGTGATATGAATCCATCCCACCCTCCAGCACAGGCATTCGGGGCCAGTTGGGTATCTCGCTCTGCCAGGTCCTCCTGCTGGATCAGCCCCCCCCCCCCCACACACACACACACTTTTTTTTTCTTTTGGTATTGGTGTCACGTTTTCCTGCTTTGACAGAAAAGACTTCTTTAGAGGATGGATTAAAAGGCCACCAAACTGATCGTGATAGAAGGTGTCTGGGAGCTGATGTTGCTGGGTGATATGTCACAGCACTCACGAGTGGAGCAAGATGTGAGGGATGGCAGGTGGGGTGTTGGCAAAACTGGAAACTTCTGACTGGCTTTGATTACAAGTGCAGGTGTATGTGTGTAGTCTTTTAAACATACTGTATGTGTGTTTCATGGACATTTTGTGCTGACCAGAGATGAAAGGATAACTGTTGCTAGTCTTCTCTTAAGATGGCTGATAAAACTGATGCAATCAACTGAAAGATTCCTTACAGCAACACATCCAACCACAAGGGCACGGGACTTAGCAGTATGGCATGTCATTAAATACATCCTTTCAACTGATTTTTTTGCACCAGAAATCTCCACTTTACTATCAATTATCTAATCACCAGGTGGCTCATTTCACCACTGGACCACTCTTTGCTCAGTCTGAGGGAGTAATGAGGGTGTATGTGTGCGTTGTGATGTTAGGGTGGAGCTCTAATGGCAGATAAGTGACCCATTCAGGAAAGGTCAGCCACTCCACAGAGCTGATGTGTCAAGGCATCCTCCACTCACCAACTAATTAAATGTCAGTGAGTTAGATTGAACAAAGAAAGAGGAGCAAAGGGGACGGGGGAGGGGAGTTTTGCAGGTAAAACTCAGAAGAGAGGGTGGCAGATAGGTGGACAGGGACTGGACCTTGTAGTAAATGTCATGTGTTACAGAACGTTTGACTCTTCGGCAGCTGAGAATTCAGGGACAGAAAGGGGTTTGAATCGGATGGTTCTTTGAGTGAGTACTTGTAAGACGTTTTTTATGTCTGCCTCCAAGTTAAGACACTATTTTAATGTTATGATAAATATAGTTTTGTATCTCTATCTAATATACTTTTTGCCATTAGGCCAAAAAGGCAAATTTAACTAATTTAAATTTCTAGTAGACCTTTTGAAACATGTAATTGGACCTGCAGACATGTGATTCTGTTTTTAAATGAGGGAGCAAAGTTGGAAAGATACAACTCCAATGACAAACTACGATACAGACTTTGCAGAAGACATATTGTATGTGGTCTTATATTGTAATAGTGCTGCTTCATAATGGGGCTGTTTAGCTCAGTTTGATGTACAGTGTCTTCAAGTTTAGGAGACCGAGGTTTAAGCGTGGTGTCCTGAAAAGTTATCATTTCTTGTTTTAATTAATACTAATCTTGGCAAAATAAAGACATCTATGTGTCTAAAACCCCAATTAGATGTTTACAAAACTTTCATTTTTACAACAAGGTTAATCCATCGGCCTATGTGTCCTTTTAATACAAAGTGTTCTTTGGTATTCACACACCTTCATACACTCATGGCTGATGTTTGCATCTTAGCAGCATACAGGGACTCAAATTCAAATTTTTATTAACTTGTGGATGTGCAAGATCTATGAATAGTGTGATATCATGGAAAGTTTTATTTTCTACATCTTAAATACTTACTTTGCTTTTTTTAGATCTCATCTCCGTACCTGAACGATGCCTGACTAGTGGCTGTGGTTAGTGTTGAAGAGGCTGAGTTAAACAAAACCAAGTCAAATGTGGGTAGCTCTACAATTTATTTTAATATTAAGGTTTTTGTTTGAAATATAAAAAAGTAAAAAGGACAATATACATTTATCTGATTGGTGTGAGTGAGAAGATATTTTTTTTTTTATTTGAGTCATAAAGTCAAGTTTGTCCCCCAAAAATGGAGATGAAGTTGCTCCATTAATAAGGAGCCCATTAATGGAGCCGTATTGCATTTCATCTGTCAAAAATAGTTGTCTCAAAGTATTTTTTCCCCTCTCTGCCATGGTGAGAATAGCAACAGATGGTGCATGAGCAGAAGAAGTTGTTGCGTTTTGATTCAACTTTGGATTACAATGTGAAGAATAGAACGGTCCTCGGAGGAATATACATGCTCAAATATTAGCTTAAAGTTAATCTGAATGTAGTCCCCCGTCTGAAACAGCACTTTGGTCACCATGTTGATTTTACCAAGTCAAACATTTATTGTTCATCAATTTTGTCACAAAGGGAGTCACACTGATGGATAGTGGAGCACAAAATCATGGTTATACTTACTTTGTGTCAGATTTTGTGAAAATAACAGGATTAGGCTAGTTTGACAAAAGAGTTCAGAGAGAGTTCTATATCATTTTTATTTTTGTCCTTTCCCCTCTTTATTTTTTCTTTTCAATCCTGTCTATTCTTGCATATTAGTTGTCCCACACACCCTGAAGTATTAAAAAAACTGTCAAGTGTTTTGGCACAAGTAAGCATTAATTTATGGGTCATTTGGCAGTGTTAAAAAAAATTAAATAACGCTGCTGTGTGGCACAGCTAATTTTAAACATTTTTTATTTTTTTTTTACTTTTTCCCTCAAAGTTAGACATGAAAAGGACATTTTGAATTTCATGTGTTATACACAATTTACATTGATATTTATTAATGAATGTGCACATGTTTTTTTTAGGAAAGTCTGAGGTGGATTGCATTGTTTCTATTATAATGTTTTTTACCATTAAGGAATATAATTGATTTCAACACTACAGCTGGTTATCTAACAACAGATAGAGTATCAGTGTAAATTACTGGCATTGCAACTACAGACAACAGTGATCTTGAGCTACTCTTAAGTAACTTATACTAAGTTATCCAGTAAACCAACTGTTTCACAACTTAGCTCATTTTCATTAACTAACATGGATATGGTCTCAGTAGGAATTGAGCCATCTGAGTTGTGTTTGCTTTTAGAAACAGCAACATTAATTTAGGTGCCACTTGTTGGCAGCGACTGATTTCAAGGCACAGTTGTTCAGCTTGTGTGTTTCAGTGTTTTTATGAGAGCAGGGCCCTCAAATTTCTCCAAAGGGAAGATACTGGAAACATCTTCTCTCCCTTGAAAATGTTGCTGAATTATTCACTATGCCCCAGTTTTTGCCCATTAGGTTGACACACTGCTGGAGCTCTACTACTTGCCTGGAGTAGTTGACAGCTTCCTTACACACACAGCGGAGGTCACACGCACACACACATTAAACCCTTTCAGTACTTTAAAAGAGACTTTTTTTTCCCCAGTTGTAATAAAATATAGCTGATTCTGTCATATGTTCATTCCCCCAGCTCCCCCTTCTTTTACCCCTTACTTATTATTTCTCTTATTTTACTGCTTCTATTTTCAAGTACCGATATGCTACCTTGTTTAATTACCTGCCAAGCGTTCTTTTTTTTTAAAAAAAAACAAAACAATTTATGCAATAATTCCAACCTTTTGGCATTTTCTATCTAGTAGTTGTTTTTTAAAGGTCTTAATTTCAGGCTAAATTTAAAGAGAACGCAAGAAAGCTCCAAACTTGCAAATGAAGACATTCACTGGCTACTCTGGGGCAGCTAATCAAGGAGTAAACACTTCACTGACCAGCTAACAGCTTGAGTTTATACATGCTGCTAAATGCAGAGCCACATAGGCATTCAGTGTATAACTCCATGTAGTGCAACAACTGCCCTAGGCTTTCTAGCCAAAGGCCAATTTGCAGACCAGATTTTTGGATAGCCTTTTAAGAAAAGCTCATCTCTAAAACTATGAATGCAAAACAAAACAAAACAAAAAAAATACACATCAGGAAAAATAAACACCTCAGACACTCACACCAGTTTCTATTTCTATTCACCCATGCAGCATACACAACATAAAGTGAGAACCAGGAACTCAAGATTCAACTTGATCTTCAGTTGAGCGTGCCTTCCATTGATCTGTACACCAAACCTTGAGCAGCTATCAAGCATCAAGAGACAAAATCTTATAAAAACCTAACATGAAGTATTACCAGTATGTGCCTAACCCTAACCTAAACTCAATTCAAAGAATAGCTCTACCACTAACCCCAAAATGATGGCCCACTGTATTAGAACTGGGCTTTGGTCCCCATAAGAACTACCGGTCCCTATGGGTAGGTGATTATACCAGAAAAGGTCCTAAAGAGGTAACAAAACCAAATGCACCCCCACACCCCCACACACATTCACGCACATACACACTTACACACCCAAGAAAAAAAAAAAGAATACACGTGGGGGAAAATATTGCCCAGTTAGGGCTGTATAATCGGGAGGACATCAGTGTTCAGAGATTTGTTTTTGTTTCGCCCATTGTCACACCTGAGAGTTAAAAACTAAAGTCTGTTAACTGTTTTATTGCTGTTGACGAACTGTTTAATATTTGAGGACCTCTAATTGAAAAAAGAAAAATTGTCTGTCTGAATGTTGTTTTGTACAATAGTAGTTTATAGTCTTCATTACCTGATTCCCTTGTTGGAGCTCCTGTACTAATGGTTTTTAAAGTCATTTATGAACTACTGCACTTCTGGAACATACTGTAGGTGTATTGGTAGCCTGACAGTAAGTGGGTGGGATAGCCCTAGGTGTCACTGTGTGAATGGTTGTCTACCTTTTTTGTCTTTGTGTTGACCCTTTGAAGGACTGGCAGCTGGTCCAGAGTGTACCCTGCTTCTAATCCAGGGGTCCTCAATCCTGGTCCTGGAGGGCCACTATCCTGCATGTTTTAGTTGTTTCCCTGCTCTTCAGCAG
>JAOXNZ010000177.1:18905101-18915758 GCA_028566095.1 Kryptolebias brasiliensis | reverse complement strand
ACCCACGTGTGCACAGGGAGAACATGTAAACTCCACCCAGAAAGGCCCCAGGCCGGGATGTGAACCTGCAACCTTCTGGACGGATATATATGTGTGTGTATTTATATATATATATATATATATAAAAAAATGTGTACAACAATTTGCATCAAAATATGATCATTTCAAAGCGACAGTGCCATGGTCCATCATTTCCTATCTGGCAACTGTGATTCTGGTTCAGCTGGAAGTTTCTTCTTGTTAAAAGGGAGTTGTTCCTCTCTGATGTTGCCCCCCACCCCCCTCACCTTGTGCTTGTTCTGGACGGAGGATGGTGTTGAAGCGACATTTCAGTGCAATCTGCTGTTTTTCGTAGATAGCCAACATTTTACAACTTGATATTTTGTCATACTGAACTCAATCTGATTGTTTTGTGTTATAATTGGATTGAATTTGGATCTGTTTTGAACTGAACTGGATTGCACGCAGTTTTATTAAGACTCATTTTTTTGTATAGTGCCCCGAGTTGATTTTTGTTGTGAAATGGTGCGATATAAATAAATTGAATTAAATGTTTCAGACTTCATACAACATACTCTGTCTTAACTTACTTGAGAAAATAAAATAAACACAGATAAATGAAATATTTAAGTTGACCAAAAAGGCCAATTAGTTTTTTTTAAAGGTAGGTTTAAAACAATTATAATAAAATTTGATATTTTAACTTTTTAATGACAACTCATTGTGGCCTTAGTATTAATACTTATGCATAGGAAATTCCACATACTCCACTGCCTTTCTGTGTTACATACTGTGTCTGTACTATCTGGATGCTAAGTTCTCACTATATCTCAATATAGCTGACATTGCTAGTTAAGTTTAGAGAAAATAGATATGAGCAAAATCAAACAACTGGATACTTTCATTCACATTTGTTGCTGCATCCAGGAATTTGACTTTAATATCTGCTTTTAGTATCTCAGTCAGGATGTGTTGGCGCACACTGTATCAAATGCCAGACTGCAATCAATAAACCTGAAAGGCAAAATGCAGATCAATGTGTTCAATAAAAAACAATGTGAAAAACACTGGAATTACCTTAAAAATACCTTAAAACATGTCTTTTCTCAAATTATACTATACTTTAACCAGTCAAACAGGACAGGGATAGTTGTGTATTTGTGTTGGGATTCATCCATATCCATGCCTGTGTTTCTTTGATTTGTCCTCTCAGATGGGTTGAACCTTTCTATATTCATTGGATTTTGTGGTAATAATTCATAACTCTGCAGTGTATTTTTGCTTTACATGATTATTTTGGACCCCTAGATGCCTCTATTTTCGTTCATAAATAATCAGAGAATTCAATATAAATAACCCTGTAATCCAAAATTGACAGATGTAAAGGTTTAACCCTTACATCACTAGCGGCCCCTGTACCAGGGGCAGCAGCACTTCTGCCAACAAGATCAATCCAAAATAGGGACTAAGGGGTTAAAAAACAGTTCTTATGAATTGTGATTAAACTGGAGCTGTTCTAAGAGGACAGTGGTCCACTTTGGTCTTGGCTGTATTTGGACTATCTGTTAGCTCATCAGTCCCATGGGACATAAACTGATTCTCCAAACCGAGGTTGTTCAAAGAGCCATCTACAATATTATATATATATTAATTATGTTGTATTTATAACTTTTACAATACAGCCAAACCTTTTCTTCAATCCACAACTTTTGAGTTGTGTAATCTAGTATCTGCACATTTCTTCTTCCTATAACCACTTTTTAATGATGGGTGTTCAGGTGTTCAATGTCGGATCTATTTGTTTGAACACGTGCTTGGCAATCTTTCCTCCAGCACCTTCCGTGATTAGTTTCATTTGTGTTTTGATGCTTGTGTTAGCGGTAACTGTTAACCGTTAAACTGACCACCACAATTACCTGGCACAAGCCTTACATCAATGATTGCTCTTAACTGTATGAAATCCAGATGCACTATGGCTAGTCTTTTCGCTTCCTGGAATTCATGAGTTTCTGCATACATAGGGGAACATAGGGGATCTGGGAACATGGGGTTGTACTGGGGAACATAGGGATGACCCAGTGTGGACGGGGCCTCATTTCTACTGATCCCTCCTGCACAAAAAGATAGATTTTATCAAGCAACTATTCTACTCAAAAATTACTTTGAGGAATAAAAAAAAAAAGTATATTACTATACATAGCAACAAGAATTTTGTTCTTTATGAAATACAAAACAATTGTATTTTTACATTTGGGAGAGACAAAAGTATTGAAAAGGTCCCTTTGCTTACACATTGGATATTTTATTAAAAAGAATAACTATGAATAACGTCAAAAACAAACAAACAAACAAAACACAAACTTGAACTGCAATTTTTCTACTGAAGTCCAGATGGCTTTGCCTAGTAGAATTACAATGCAAATTAAATCATGAAGATCACATCATTAACACAACCGAGCACACTTGCCAAACAACCAACTCAAAGATTGAGGTTACCAAGGCAACACGAGAACCGTGACAGTGATGAGCTTTATGGAACAGAAACCTTGTTGGGTGGAAGGCAATCAGAATATCAATATGCAAAGAAGGCATGCTTCATTTGAATTGCAGTATTGAATTCAACATAAAAACATGGCTGTAAATAAAATGTCTTTACACAAAACCGTTTTTTTCTTTCTAGACCATTAAAATAATTAAATAGAGTTTAAAGAGATGCCAAGAAGCAATTAACACGACATTTCAACTCTTATTAGGCGACAGTCCTAGACTACACCGGACATTCCCAAAGCTCAGATCTGGACCCCAATATAGGTCATAAAGCACCAAGTGGGAGTGAGGGTTTTTTGCATTTATTTTTTATGCTTCGAACACAATTTCTACATCATTAAATGATTGTTTTGGGTTAATGTAACTCAAACACAAAAAGGTAAAAAAAAATACAAATGCATGAGAAAACAGCAAAAATTACTCGTCTTTGTTTACAACAAAATCTAACGATCCGTTCCTTAAATTCTCCCGTTAGTTTGGCATATCTCAGCACAGCTCATTTGCATATGATCTTAGTGCCAGCTTTTGCTTTAACGCTCTCTACCACTCGATTTCCTCCCCCAATATTTGCTCTACTGCTGTCAACTCTAGTTTTACAGCTTTTAGTCGTTTCTTTTCAGAAAAAGAGAGAACTTTACATTTTCGCTTTCGACCCAGTGTCTCTAATTCCAGTGTTCTCCCTCTGACTAAACAGAGTCAGAGGGAGTTATTTTACCTACTCAACAGCCGTTGTGTACGGACATTGCTTCAAGACTCCAAAGTGCTATTATGGCTTTAATTTGGGAACCACTAATCCCATGATTCTCAAACTGTGGTACAAGTACCACTGGTGGTAGTCAAGATACCTTTAGTGGTACTTAGATGAAATCTTTGTATCAACTATTTACAAGTTAAATATTAGCTAATTAACCATCATAAGCTGAACTGTGATGTAAAACTACAAAAACAATTAATCAGAAAAGATGAGTGGTTCAAACAACATGCAGTCTTGGCTCCAAATGGAAGCTACTCAAAATAAAAATACAATGGAGAATATTTCAAGAACCCAGCAGCTGACAGGACTGCTGCTGGGTTCCCTAACCCATACTTGAGTGGACTAATATGCTAATGGATGCTTAAGCAGCACCAGTGAAGTTACTATAGGACCTTCTACTGACAAAAGGTACAAAACAGCAAGGAAATTTGATTACATGGATCTCTAAATAATATTCAGTTGTTGTGGGACAGAAAAGCCAGAACTGCAGCATATGGGCTGTATGTGGCACAGTTCTCAACAAAATCATGAAACCATCATATTTTTTTCCCCTCCCTGCTGATTTTAATAAGTTTGCCTGTTGATATCAGATATGAATATAAGCTTTAACTACTGCTTTTTCAAAGTTGTCATGACAAATGGTTCTTGGAAAACTTGGTATTTCCTCAGGTGGTACTTGTTATAAAACCTTTGAGAATAATTGCACTGATCTACACACAACAGCTGAGTATCTGGTATTTTAACCTGAAACAGTTCCTGCACCAAACTATGAACAAGTAGGCATTTAGAGAACAGTGGATTTAAGAAATTAGAACTTTTTGTTACATGCTCAATGTGTACCAGTGACCTAAAGATTATCTGATTTTTACCAGTTCCCAGAGACATACACGGGCATGATGTGATTGGATTGGTGAATAGATGGAGTTTTGGGATTAAATTGAGACGAATTGCTTTATTATATCTTTGCACCAATAAAATTCGATCCATTTAATTATTAGATGAACTTTATAAATAATACATTTCACTGCTCACTGCTGAGGTATTGGAGCATGTTAAGCACAGCTGCTTCCTGGCAGCTTTTAAATTTTGCACTAGGCTTTTTGAATTTTTGCGTATTGTTAATTGTGAGTCAAGTTTTATGAAAATGTACTGTAATATTAAAACAAGCCCTGTTTCTAAGCAATCTTTCTTTATTAGGTAGGAATCAATTAGTCTCTTGAAATGGCAAAAAGTCGTTCCTTTGATATGTTGTTTATTTTTATGCATTAAATCTCAATGTGCTGAATCAAAACTCCTATTGAATCACATTGTATCACTAAGGGCTGAATCGCACCGTGTTGTATCAGTTTTTGCTGCTCATGTTAATTGTATAGACAAAAGTAAATGGCATTACCTGGTAGCTGCAGAATTCAGGTGTTTTCAGTCAAGATTTAGGCAAGGCCCCTGATCTCCAGGGATGGGCAACTTTGTGGCAACACTTTGGGGAAGACCTTTGTTATTCCAACATGACCACGAACCAGTGCACAAAGCAAGGCCTATAAAAACAACCAGGATGAGTTCGGAGTGAAAGAACTTGGTCCGCACAGAGCCTTGACTGCAATCCTACTGAAAACCTTTGGGATGAACTGGAACAGAGACCTTCTTGTCCACCATCAGTGCCTGACCTTATAAATGCTCTACAGAATGAACAGGCAGAAATTTTCTTGGAGATGCTCCAAAATCTTGTGATAAGCCTACCAAGATGAGTGGAAGCTGTTATAATTACAATAACACAAGGATGAACTCTATACAGTCCATATTGGTGGGATGGTCAAGTGTGGCTGAATACATTTGTCCATTTAGTGTATCTTTTACTGTATGTATCAGATCATTGGCAGTGTATCATGTTGCATATCATTACAACCACAGAACAGAGATGCCTAACCGTAATCAGTATTTGCATGAATCTAAATATACATTATGCAGGTTTGGGTTTCGTTGTGTGAAGAAGTGCGTGTTTTTACTTCTCATTTGTCCTTTTTCACCTTTTACTCTACAACAGATAGAAGGTTGTCTGTTTAACAGAAGCATAATATTACCTCCCACCATTACTTCTGCATAAACACTCCCTTTGAATTCTCTTGCTTTTATACTTTTTAGCCATCCTGCTCTAACACGCACACATGACCCCCCCCCCCCACACCTTTGTTTCTGTTGAAAACGGCCCTCCGTGTTAACCCAGCAGAGCTCGAGTTTGATTCGTGGGTGTTTCGCTTTCTCGCCATTCTGAGGCTAGAAAACAGCTTTTCTTTGTCTCTGCCTCCCCGTGTCTTCAGAGCAGTGGCAAAGCATCTGGATACAGCTCAAAGTTAGAAGGCTACGGGGAGAAAATTAGAGAGAGGAGACGAAAAGTTTTTGAGAAGCCGACAGATGAATCAGAAATCAGATAAAATAAAATAAATGAAAAACGCTTGAAAGATTAAAACGCAGACAGAAAGAAGAAGATAAGAGAGGTTTCACATTTCTGGCTGCTGAATAAAGAAATAAAGACAACGCACATTAGCGCAAGTATGTATGCGTGAGCAGGAGATAACGAGGCAGCGTGTGAGTGGTCTGTGTTTACTCTAATTAACTACATCAACACTGTCGGGCAGCTTCTTTGGCTTTGATCAGCTCCCCGAGCCAGCCAAAAATTTGGCACAAAAACACCTGTCAATCAGCTGTCTCCCTTTTACGCTAATCTTAATCCAGAGAAGAAAAAAGAAGGAGCCGCAAAGTGATTCATTTACTTTCTCAGAATGAAACGAACATTGCCTGGCCAGTCAGGAGAGCTTTCTCTGATTGCGATTCCACTTTCATCCGATTCTGCTCCAACCGCTTCTCCTCCAACCTTGCCTCTTCACCCCCATGATAACTATTACTCTCCCCCACTTCAAATACACACTGACACACACACCTGTGTACACATGCACCGCTGGTCCGACATTGAATATGTAAATCAACATCTGCTCCAGCACCCAATCTCCAGTCCTCTCCATGTGTCTGATATGCTAATGCAGTCAACAGAGTTTTTTTTCACACCCTCCACATCTTCCCATCCTTTTGCCTTCCCTCTGCTTCCTCTCCTCAGCGCTGACATACCCGAGCCTGCCAACACGAGTAGACGAGGCAGAGGAGGCTGAGGGAAGAGAGACTGCAAAGAGGAAAGAGGGGCTTCAAACAAAACCTGATAATGATGTTGTTATGGATGGATGTTACACACACAAACAGGCATGTGAGCAGCAGCGAGAAGCTGGGCTTATTAGAGAACAATGGAGAGAAATCCAGAAGAGGGGATGCTGAGTGTGGGAGGAAGGACAAAGCTCCATCCTTTGGCACTCTCTGTATTTCTCCCTCTCTGTTACCGCCCTGCCCGACACGACTTCCCTGGCAGCATATCTACAGTAATGAGCACAGAGAATGTCACACTGCAGACACATTTAACACTGCTGCTGCAGCATTCCTGTAGCTGTGTGTGCGCATGTACTGAAGTCTTGCATTTGAACCCTTATAAACACGGCCGTGCCATTTCCATGGAGCGTCTTGATCCATGGCGTCCCATTCTGGGGGCATTGTTCTCAATCCAAGGCCTGGAGTGCGCTTTGATTTATAAAGGATGAAATGGGATGGGACCTGTTTCCTGGAGATCCCCACTTGGCTGTGCTCACAGCTTTTGCTGCTTTGAACGAGTTCTGAGTGAATATATGAATGCTAAAAGACACTAGCTGTGGCTCTCTGATTTGCTAGCTCCTTGTGAGACCACACTAGCTGTGATAGAGCTGTGCTGAAAGTCATGCAGGATAACGGAGGGCCTTGGCATGCTGCTTGGATGCAAATTGGTGTCACAGTGCCTTTTCATTTAATTTGTTTTGTTTTGTTCTTTTTTTCCCCTGAGAAACACAAATTATAACCACCCTTAAAGGAAATGTTTAACCATTGCGCTTGATCCAAATGTATAATTTTACAAAACATAAAACATTTTTTTCCAACACAATGCCAAGGAGGGGAGAGATCAGCAATCACTTTAGAGAAGCAACTGTTGCTGCACATCAATCTGGGAAGGGTTATAATGCTATCAATATGAAGTTCATCATTCTACAAAGATAAAGAATTATTTGCAAGTCATACAACAATGATTTCAGGCATACCAGCAACTCAATAGCAGAATGATTAAAAAAGAAAATAGTCATGGTACTGAAAAGTCCACGCCAAAGCCCAGACTTTATTAAATTGAAATGCTGTGGCAGGGCCCTCACAGAGCGGCTGTCAGAATTTGACTATCTTTAAGTTTATTTTTGTATTACGTTTATTTTGTGTTTCTGTTTTGTTTCTTGTTCATTCTGTGTTTAGTTAAGTTTTTGTGGTTTCTCTGTCTCCTCTCACTATTCACCTTTTCCTCTGCTCAGTTCTATCAGTCTGCCTCAACCACCTTGCTTCTTATCAGTCACCTGTGTCCACTTCCCAATTACTATCTGCCTTTAAAACTGGTTCAGTATCACTCCTGTGTGCTGTCCTCGTGTTTTGCCCCTCGTGTTTTTGCAGTCTGGATTTTGTTAGTTTTACTTGCTGCCACGTCAGCCCTTTTGTTTTCCATTTGTTAATAAACACATCTGCCTGCATTTTGGGTTCCAACCAACCACCAACCCGACAGTGATCTCAAAGCACTACAGGCTAATGGCAAAAGACAATGATTCAAGGTATTGTTACTGAAGTTGGTTCCACAAGCTCTGGAATCATGAAGTGGACTTTGTTTTTAGGTTTTAAAGTTTGGTTTTGTTTTTCCAAATTCATAATGACAGTGTGTCATGTGTTGTTGACCATCTGATGTTGTATTTGCCTAAGTGTAGGACTTGGTAAGAAGCAGATAATCTATTAAATCCTGATACAAAAAAAAAGAACTGTAACAGGGTCTACTTTTGTGTTCCAATGTCTGTAAGGTGATATAAAAAACAACACATTCTAAGATAAGATTCATAAGATCCTTTTTATCAAGCAAGAGAAAAATACAACCACACTGCAAAATACATCTAAACTAATTCTTCTGAAAAAAACAAAACATTTATCTGTTTGATCCCAGCTGCAGCAAAATCAGTCTCACCTCCAGATTAAAACGTGTCAGGTCTACAGCCAGTTGCTGTCAAATGCTTTTAATGCCATATGATGAAACCTGGGTCTTAACTTTGGCAATTCATACAAATCCCCAAGCACTGCAGACAAAAATGCCACATGAAGATATGTTTTAAAAGCCCCCCCCCCTCCACAGCTAAATCACAACGCTGTAATCTATCTTTTTGATTTAAGAGAAACAAACTATTAATGTCATTAACAGTGTGAAAAAACGAAATTTGCTGGAGCAAATCTAGCTCTAGTTGAAAATAGGCTTCACAAGCTCTTTACAGATTCCTTTGAACTAGTGTGCTGCTCCAAGGGACGGACAAAATAACAAAAACAATACAGGAGGGTTGATGCAACCACATCACAGAAGCAGCCACATAAGACAGACGTGTTCTACATTCAACTCATGTCAGCCTTAGAAGGCCTAAAAGTTTGTACCTTTAAAGGTCCAAATACCACAGTAACTTCAATACATTGTTGTCTATTTAGCTGCATTACAACCTGGAATTTAATAGAATTTTTCATTTGATAATAAGCGACAAGGTAGAACAGCAGAGTAATCATTGCAGGTTCACCTCCTGGTTGTTCTGTGTGGAGTTTGCATGTTCTCCCTGTGCATGCATGGTTTTCTCCAGGTACTTTGGTTTCCTTCCACAGACCAAAAACATGCATGTTAGGTTCATTGGTAACCCTAAAAATAATGTGAGAGTGAGAGCGTGAATGGTTGTGTCCCCCACCTCTTATACAGTGACTGCTGGCGATAGGCACCAGCTCCCCATAACCCAGAAAGGAAAAAAAAAAAAGTAGGTTAAGAAAATGAATAGATGGATATAAGTGATAATTCTACAAAATATACTTCAAAATAATCAAATTAAATGGGAATAGAACCTTGTTTTCTACAAAATATCCGAAACTGAAAAGTAGTGCATGCAAATGTATTTACCCCCTTTTGCTTTGAAGCCTCAACGATTCCTTTCAGAAGCCACATAATGAGTTCAGTGAGATCCACCTGTGGGCAATCTAAGAGTCAGATGATCTCAGTATATTTACACTTGTTCTGACAGCCCTCAACACCTTTAAGTAGTGAGAGACAGCATGAAGACCATGAACTCTCCACACAGGTCAGAGACAAAGTTCTGGAGAAATACAGATAAGGACTGGGTTATAAAAATATCCTAAATGTGAACATCCCATAGAGCGTGATTAAATCCACTAGAAAATGTAAAGATTATGCCACTAAAACAAACCTGCCAAGAGAGCTTCATCAGCCAGAAACTCACAGCCTGAGCAAAAAAGGCGTTAATCAGAAAAGCAACCAAGAGGCAAAAAAAAAAACCTGATGGAGTTTAGTAGCTCTTCCCTGGAGATGAGATTTTTTGTCCATAGGATCACTATAAGCTGTACAGAGCTGGGCTTCTCGGAAGACTGACCAGAAAAAAAACAACAGCTTAAAAGAAAAAAAAGCCAGACTGTTTGAAATATCTTCCTCAAACATGTGGAAGAAGCTACTGTGGTCAGATGAGACAAAAGTAGAACATTTTGCCATCAAAGACAAAACCATGTCTGGAGAAAACCTAACACTGCTCATCATTCTGAGAACACCATTCCCATAGTGAAGCACGATAGTGGCAGCATCATGCTGTGGGAATGAGAAAAAGTAAAGATGGATAGAGCCAAACAAAAAAGTAAAAAAATGAGGGTAACCTGTTTGAGTCTTAGAGAACAGAGGTTCACCTTCCAGCAGGTAAATGACCTTAAACACTCTGCTGAAGGTATCCAGTGGTTTAAGGAGAACCAGTTAAATGCAACTGGAGTGGTCCAGTCAAAGACCAGACTTAAATCTGAGAATCTCTGGTATGATTAAAAGACTGTTGGACACAAATGGACCCATCCAGCTTGAAGGAGCTGGAGCAGTTTGGTCTTGAAGAACGGACAAAAGTGGTTAGATGTGCAACACTCAGACGTACCTTAAGAGACTCAATGCTGAAACAGCTGCAAAAGTTGCTTTTTCGGGGGATGGGGGGGATATGCAGTATATGCATGTATCACTTATCAAAAACTGCTATCTATCTAAGGGCCATCCATCTACTCCATAGATAGATAGATAGTCCTACCAGTCTTCTTTCTCCCTATGCCACAAAAAGGGCTAGGGCAGGGGTCCTCAATCCTGGTCCTGGAGGGCCACTATCCTGCATGTTTTAGTTGTTTCCCTGCTCTTCAGCA
>JAOXNZ010000177.1:18856667-18868473 GCA_028566095.1 Kryptolebias brasiliensis | reverse complement strand
GCACAGTGACTGCTGGAGATAGGCACCGGCTGCCCGCAACCTGGAATGGAGAAGCGGTTAAAGAAAATGGATGGATGGATCTCAAAGACAAATTTTCCTCAGCACACAAATTTACCAGCTCGCCGTCACATCTTTTGTTACCCCTTATCGCATTGTTTTGCTAGTTTTCCACCTGCCTCACATATCGCTGCTACACTCCTCAAACAGGTGGGTGTCTTGCAGAAACTGTGTTCATTTGTCAGGATTTCAGTCTGTCAAGGCCTCCCCTTCTCCTGCCTCCCGCTTTCCCCCCTGCTTCTACAGGTGGAGAGCCAGGCACGAGCAGCTGGTGTCCAGCTGAGGGTGACCTGCCTCTGGTGAGAAATGGTGATTACGCACAGCTGAAACCCATTCTTTAATGATCCACTCTTCATTAGACTGTTGAACGTCACAAGATGAAAGTTTACCCTCTAGCCCTCCCTTATGTTAAAAACTACTCAATTTCTCGTGAAACCCTCTTGGATCTTCTAATTTATAGATATTTGTAGATATTTGTCTTATTCCCCAAATGACAGAAACTATGAGAAGTCAGCTCAGTCTTCTCACGTGAGAAATTCACCTACCTGTCCGCTCTCGTCCACTGCTCTCCGCCTCCTCTGCTCCTGAAACCTGCAGTCCCTGCGAACCTGAAAAAATGGGAAAATTAGAACCTTCATCTCTGGGGAATCGACAATATCAATAACAAATTCTCTATCACCGCAGATGGCTTGATCCTGAATAACTGTATGTTTTTCCTGTGCTCTTCAAAATAAAACTTTTTACTTGCCTTCCATTGTGTGCTGCCTGTCTTACCAGCAAAGCTGCTCCTGAAAATAAAAAAAACCTCACTAATCATTTGTCATTGCCTTTGGTACTTATTGTTCTGTTAATAATTCACCATACAATGCTTCTAGCATTGCTATTAGGTAGGAGTACTGCCAGTATTGTGCTGAAAATCTCTGACTGTTGCAGAGTTTGGAACAAGTTATTTGATTTTAATTTTAATGGGAAAAGTTTGTTCCACATATAAATTTTCAAGCAACAAAGCACCTGCTCATACAAATTAGATTCATTTTCTGAGCTAATCATCTCCGTCGTATTTCCAAGTTTTTGTTATTATTTGCCAGACCCTCTTCGTTTTTTATCAGTCCTTCTGCAGTTCTCCCTTTGCGCTTCAGTTTCTGGACTCCCCATGCATTGTTTTCTGTTTGATTATTGCAGAGTATTAAAGACTGTAGTTTGTCATTTATCAGTTTCCTGTCTGCATTTGGGTCCTTCGTACTACACCATCTCATGACATCCATCAGTTGCTTTGAGAACAAAGGCGCATACTGGACGCAACTCTTGTGAGTCGCGGGCCAGCTGTGGACCTTGGAACTCGCTGGCCAGATGGAATCAACCTTGGAGAAGTTACCGACTCTGCCCGGCATGGATGACCGTTAGCTTATTATCAGTTTATCTTTAGTTTATCTTTGGTATGACTTAGTATGACTTGTTTTAGATAAGTTTGGTTTAGCTTTTTTATGTTACCTGTGCTCATTTTTCTTATTCAAATTATCTTAGCTCATGTTTTAGTTTAGCTTTTTATATGTGTGTTTTATGACTCTGTATTTCTGTATTTCATGCTGTAAAGCATTTTGAACTGCCTTGTTGCTGAAAAGTGCTATATAAATAAATTTGACTTGACTTCATCCTAATACAAAAATTTAGTAATAAAACCTACATGTACACAGACTAGCTCCTGTAATCTTGTGTCGTAGTGCCATTTGCCATTTAAAGTTTAAAATATGGTTTAGCAAAGATGGATGGAATTGTTTTTGAAAAAGCTATAATAGTAAAGTGCATACTGAGACGAATGCCTATTTCTGAAACCACAGCTTTAAATAGGTAACCTGGTAAAGAAAAAAGAAAAAAACAATGGGTTACACAGAATTGAATACAGATGTGTACGCATAATAATGACATAGAACTGTGTAATAGAATCTTATAAGGTATTTCTTTGAGGACACACAGTTAACCCAGAATGACTCTCTGTGGATGTGTGTGTACATGTTTGGGAGGGGGTTGTTGGGGAAGAGGGGGTTTTGTGAGTGTGTTGGCACACACAGGGTGAGACTAATGTGTCCAGACACCTTGTGGGTCCCAAAGTGACTCTTGCAGTAAGAGATCAATCAAGTCTGGCTGAGTAGACAAGCTCCACACGCCTCCACTGTGATACCATTATCTTCTGTTTAGGAAGGAAAAGTTATATTGATTCTTGCCATTATGTCACAGCAAATTTGGCTTCTTTTTGTTCTTTCCAAGTTCTCTGTTTTCAGGTTGAGCTGAAAGCATCAAACATAAAACATATAGAGTTTATACACACGAGAAGCTGCACATACGCAATTCAAAGTGTAATTACATTGATTACAAATGAGCTCTTAGGCTTGTTTGGTGAATGTGACGTACTGTGTACATTTGCTTTACGCAACCAGAGCACTCACACTGTGGAGAGTATTTTCATTGATTAGCAATTTCCAGACAGCGGGGGCTTTTATCAAAATGTACTGTGGCCTCTGCACAGTGGGACTGGGATTAGTGAATAATGGAGAGAACAAGACGCTGACTGGATTTGGCCTGGAACAGAGATGGAGGGCAGCTGTGCTCCACACAGGGGGTGAAGGAGGATAAAAAGAGAACAAAGAAGTATGAATGGTGATGGTTATATATGTAGTATGAAAAGTGAAAGCCACTCATGAAAAGAATATTGAGGACCAGCTGAAGAAGAAAAATTAGTGATTGATCATTTGACAGCCATTGCTAAGGGGAGAATTATGGCTTTCAAAGCTTAAAGACGAGTCCTAATAGTTTTTTCTGTGCCTAAACCTTACAAAGTAATTTGTTATACCTAAGCCTAAATAAACAGAAAATAAAAGAAGTGAACAGCAACGTAAAACTAAAATAGTTATGCTGATCAACCCTGATTAGCCACTTCTTCTACTTCACCTTTAACCCCTCCAATTTAAAACAAAAAACATACTATAATATATATCTTGTTCTATTTTCAGCTGCTTCCTTTAAGAGTCGCTACTCGTCTGCCTCCATCTCACCCGATCCCCAGGCATACACCTTGCTCAAACCAACTCTACATAGCCTCCTTTACTACAACCTGTCAGGAACGGGGGAGACGGAGGCGAACCCAATGCGCAGACTCATCACGAGTGTTAAAGAAAACTAATTTATTTAAATCAAACGATAGACAAAACAAAGGGCTGACGTGGCAGCAAACTTAAACAGAACTAAAAACAAAACTTACAAAGGACATGAAGCAAGACACGAGGCATGACACGAGGGGAACCAGACAGGGCATGAAGCGACATGAAGCAATACCTAGCGATAATGAATGAACCAGTCAGTAAATGGAGGAAATGACCGGGTTTTAAAGACAGGGGGAAATCAGTGGAAGTGGGCACAGGTGAAGTGATTACAGAACTAGTGGCAGGTGTAGATGGGCGTGGCAGGCAGACAAGTGAAAGACTGAGGAGAAGTGAATAATGAAAGACAGAGGCATAGGACAAAAATAAAGACACTACATAAACCCAGAACCTGACAGAACCATGATTCTTGTCTGTGGTCTTCCACTTTCCCTCCTCACTGGCAGCTCTATATTCAACATCCTTTGTCCAATATATCCACTGTAGATACCCAAACCATCTCAGCCTTGCCTTTCAAGTTGCTGCCCATCTGATAAACTCATTTCTAATCCTCTCCGTTTTGATCACTCCCAATGAAACATCTTCATCGTTGCCACCTCCAGCTTCTTCGCTTGTCTTTTTGTTAGCAACACATCTCCAAACCAAACATCATAGCAGGTCTCATTACTATCGTGTAACCTTTCTTTCACTCTTGCAGCTATCCTTCGGTCACAAACCTCCACCCAGACACTTGTCTCCACTCCACCCTGCTGCCCTCTCCTCTTCACCTCACTTGTGCTTTGCTCATTCCTATTGATGGTTGACCCCAGGTACCTTAACTCGTCTATATTCAGTACCTCTACTCCTTGCAGTTTCACTGTCTTTCTCCTTTACACATGGAATCTTCTTTATACTGCCTTTCATTCTTCCTTTCTCCAGAGCATAGCTCCACCTCTCCAGGCTCTCTTCCACCTGCTCTCTACTTTCACTACAGATCACAATATTGTCTGCAAACATTATAGTTCATTGGGACTCCTGCCTAAACTCATATGTCAACCTATCCATCACAATTGCTATATAATGTATATAACATAGTATACTGCACTGTACTGTACTGCACTATGCTATGATGTACAGTACTAAGCTATTCTATACTATACTAAAGCTTTTATTAAATCCTTTCATGAAAGTGTCACAAACTTCCAAGAAACCGTGTTGCATTTAATGTTATAAAGTTTTATAAATTATAGTTTGTACAATCATTTAACCTTTGAAAATTTCAGAACTTAAAAAGACTAAAAGCTTAATCAGCTGCATTTTCTGGTGCAAGCTTTTTAAGAAAATGTGAAAATTTAGAAAATGAGTTAGTTTTTCACCAAACATCAGAGTTCATTTTGGGTACTGTACTAGTCTTTTACATCTGTGTACAGAATGTGAAATGTTTATTGCCCACTGCCATGAATGCCAAATATGTAATTGCCTCAGTCTGCTATGTGTGTGTATGTGTTCATTTTCTTTTGTACTCATTCACTCTTTTATGGCTCTTTGTTAGATTCTTGTAGTTTAGCTTGATGTTTATCTTCTGGATACTCAGCCTTACTGGTGCTTTAGGGTGCATTCACACCAGCCCTGTTTAGTCCGCTTTAATCAAACTCTAGTTCATTTGCCTAGAAAGTCTGGTTCGTTTGGGGAGGTATGAATGTGCAATCAAACTCTGATGCGGACCAAAAAAGTGAACTATGGTCTCTAAAAACCTTGGTCTTGGTTTGATTGAAGTGAACTCTGGCGCGGTTCGAATGCATATGTGAATGCAAGCGGACCAGAGACCGCTCCAAAAGCTGGAAGCGGACTATAGCAGAGGGCCTTCTGGGTAAATACAACCAAAACAAATGCGTGTTTCTACCACTAGCAGGGAAAATGGCTCATGGTCAGACGTGCAGACAAAACAGAAATCCTAAAACCGCTAAAATTTGACACCACTCCATTTTTGTTTATTTTTCCAGAAGAAGGAAGTTGAGCTCAGTGTCTTCTTCAGAGGTTTTTGTGTTGTTTCCTTCAGTAGCTCTTGGTGCAGCGCCACCACAGGCAAGGGGGGGGGGGACAGGTTGCTCAAAGGGTTTAGCTCGATTGACTCAGTGCAGTGTGAATGCAAACCGCAGCAGCTGAAAATATAACCAATGTTGCAATTTTGATCCCCAATCAAACCGAGTCTACCGGACTATCAGGTGTGAATACAGCCTTAGTTTTGTCTCTGTGTCTGGATCTTTGCCTGCTTTTAGGTCTTCTTTTTTCACACAAATGCAAATCATGTCATTTTTTTAGCATGTGCTGAGGTGCCCAAAGGACTTTATGGGGAGGGACAGCAGACCAGCGATGCAGCTCCCACACTGAGCAACAGCTGGCATCACAGGCAGGAGTCCTGAAACACATCAGGCATCCCAGCATGTATGCAACATGTTTAGAATTGCTAACCCCTTTAGTCACATCTGGGTGCTAAAGCTGGAAAGAAGGGTGTAAAACTACAGAGTGACATGGGTCTTAACTTTGTAATGAAATCATCTTGATTGGATAAATGTGGATATGACTTGGTGAAGTAAAGTGGGCTTCTCAAGAAAAGATCTTATGCATGAATAAAGTGATGCAAAAAGACGTGTTTTGTGTTGTGTTGTTTTTTAACAACAGTGGACATAATTCATACCGATGGACACATGTTATAGGAGTTGGCATTGTTTTGTCCCAGGAACAAATGGGGACATTGGGTAACTGGGTCCAGCTGTGTACCTGGATAGAAGGTCATAATAGCAGTTACATGAATCACCTCAGTAAGGTTGGCCTGACACAGATCCTCATGATTTATCCCCAGCAGGAGAGACCAACCATAGAAGGTCAGGTCTATGTAGTATGCACCCAAGTCCAAACTGTGTAGTATGTTCACCTGTACCAGCTGTCAAAACACATGAACACTGGTGGAACTATGTGCCCTTAAACACGTTTAACAGTCCACATGTACAAATCAATAAAACACTTTTTTCTTTTTTTTCTTTTATTCTGAGGTCATTAGCAGGAGTTATCTCCTTGTTTGGTTGTAACTAAGACAAACTACCAACAAAAACCTGACAAGGAGAGCTATCCATCTTTCTGGGCTGGTGCTAGTTGATTTAAATGGGTGCCACATAAGTGCACAGTAAAAGTTAAAAGTGGGATTACTGTAAGACCAAGTTTGTGGGATGCAGGTTTAAAATTGTGTGGGACTGGAATGCCATTTTACTAGGTCTTAGATTGATTAGATACAAAATGGGAAAGGAAGAGACATATAACTCTAAAGATATTTTACTTTATTGCCATATGAATGGAAAACATTGTACAATGCACAATAAAATTCTTGAATACTTCTTTATAAATGTGCAAATTAAGATCATTAACATTCATCTATTTAATAACACAAAACTAGTGCAAACACTACAAGTTTTGATTTTGCCTTAATAATAGGACTGAACAACAAAAAAAAGGTAACCGTGGCATTAGCTTGAAACAATATATGTCACCTGGCACTTTGAATGGCAAAGTTTTATGACTCTCAGCTACAACCACAAAAAGATTTAAATCAATATCTGTAAAACTGACAGAGTTACAGCCATTTTTATGTTTGATAAGGCTGTTTTGCCATGTGGGCCACCTTGAATCATCATGACACAAAAAAGTTATCAGTTGTAGATGTACATCCAATGATTGCTTTCTGAGAGTCATTGTAAAATGACTGTTCTTTGACTATTCTTGTCATCTAACATTTAATAATATCTTTACAAATAAAAAAAATGCTACCTTGAACATGCTTTTCCTCCCTTTACCCAACAAAATTGCAGGAAGTATAAACTAACAGATCAGTTGTGCTAAAAGTATTAAGAGAAATTTTAGAGGTTTTGGAGATTAATTTGCCCTTTACTCACTTCTACATGGGGGGGGGGGAGTTGAAGTATTATACACTTTAGAGCAGAGCACCAATTTAATGTACAAACTATTTGATAAGTGGGCTTTCCATCCTTCCACCAACCGTGAGTGAACATCAGTGATGGTTGGCTGCTGTTTTTCAATAAATATTGCTGAAAAAATACAATTGTGTACCATTATTTAATTGTTAACTTGCTTATAAGGAATCTAAACTTGAATGTACAGTAATTTAAAAGTATGACGTATGGTAATATAATGTTAAAAAACTCGCCTTACATTTCCTGTAGTTCTTTATGAGGCAGAGGCCTGTTGGCTGACATGAGAGTTTGGTTACTCTCTTTATTAAACTGAGATCTTTCATGTGAAGAAGAACAGTCATTATGTTCTAACTGCACACCAGTGTTTAAAGCAATCAAAGAAGTAATCTACCTTTTCCAGATTTGTGTCCTTGTGGAGAAACAGTAAATGCATTTGGAAACCTACAGAGAGAAGTTGTATATTAATGCATAGCATGGGCCATTGTAGGAAAACTAAATTTGTGATCACAGTGTCAAATATCATCGCTGATCTTATCTGTATTTCATCTTTTAAGTTCACTTTCCTACTTTTGTTTTACATCATGGTTAGTAAAACACAGTGGTGAAGCATTCCTATTTTTCTATCCTACAAAACCCCACACACACCCCACACACACATGTTCCTTCACCATTATTACAATTTTGTTTCTCCTGTCCCTTCAGTCCCTTCATGTTATATGCAGCACTGTTTAATCCTTTTACACTTTATAGCTGTTCTAATCTATTTTGCATGTGAATTTTGTTAGTCACTTTTTTCTTTTGTTTGTTTTTGTTTGCTATGAAGCACTTGTTTGTTACATTCCCATCTATGAAAGGTTCTTTATAAAGTTTGAGTGACTGATGTACACGCACATGAATAAAACAGATTGCAGTTGCAGAGACAGTCTTTTAAGCCCCGAAGCAACATTCGAAGTAGATATGAAGCAATCCGACAGCAAAACCACACAACCTATTGATGTATCTATACAGAGAGCTCTCAACACAATTATACCCAAATAGACCAGTTAAAATCTCTATTGTTTACCACATCAAGCTTCCATCAGTTACTGTATGAGAGCAAAGCAGACCAAGCCAAGACAATTGCAATGCACATAATAAGTTGAAGACAAATCTTTAACAATCATGGGCCAAAGTGAGAAATAAACTAGTTTAATTACATAGGCTACAGCACTGTGGTACAGGTCACCGGCTAACTTCATACCTCCATTTTGCCAAGGGGCATACAAAGAGGGTCATGACATGTGGGTTGGAAGTTCATAGGGTCTGGGTACAAAGTGACCAAAACTGCAAAAGTACAAAGTAGTGAAGAAAGGACATGACCAGCACCCATGGTCAAACCACAAATAACCCAAAACTAAACGGTTCCATTTACCGTATTGTATTTTTTTACTTGAAAACAAAATTCATTCCTGCAGTTGTCTGGGTGATTTAAAAATTTCCTTGTTTCTACAAAAGGTTTTATAATGATCACTGCCTTCAAATGACCTCTCTTACTATTTTTGTGTCAATAAAAACAGCTGAAGTTCTCTTTCTGATTCCACTGGACTGACTGAGCCAAGTCTAGTGTTCCCAGTTGATAACCAAACACCTCATCACTCCAGTGCAGGGAAACGTTACTGCATGAATTACACAAGTAAATTAGAATCCAGGGAGCAATCATTTTAAGGGAAACAACACTGTTGTGGTTGAACAACTTCATATGTTCAAATATAGGACAGACTTTTTTTTTCTTTTAAATCAAAGCCCATTCTTAATTGAATGCTTGTCTTGATAAGGCCACGGATAGTAGTTCTGCAATGATATCAACTTGTTGTCATTTTGGTCCCTCCAGGGGCCTTTTTGTTTGCATGTTCTCCATAGCTCCATAGCAGGGTTTTCTCCAGGTACTCTGGTTGTTTCCAACAGTCCAAATACCTGCATGTTAGGTTAACTGGCCACTTGAAATTGTCACTAGGAGTGAGTGAGCGCGTGAATGATTGGTTGTCTCTATGTGGCCCTGTGATGGACTGTTGACTGGTCCAGGGTGTCCCCCACTTCTTACACAATGATAGTCGGAGATAGACACTAGCTCTCAGCAACCCTGAACAGGAATGAGCGGGTAAAGAAATTGGATGGAATAATACTGGTTAAATTAAATTCTGCCCCATGACCACAAAAACAAACACAAAAGTACTCCTATGTGCAGTTAGTGCTCAAACAAAAAACAAGCTTGTATTACACCAATATATTATAGACAAGTAAGCCATAAATTATTATTTTTTTCTTTTTTTAATGACCTAAGTCAAATTTTTAAACTTTTTTATTATGTATTTAATTTTTTTAGGGGTCTTCTCAAGGCTTTATTTGAATACCTTGAAGACTATGATGGTTCACCCCTGGGAAAACATTTCTCTGTCATTGTGCTTATGAAAGGTATACCAGTCTCTGTCAGAAAAGAAAACACTGCATCCTTCTAATGAATGAAAGTTACTCCATGAATTACACAAATAAATGAGAATCCAGGGAGCAAGCGTCTTATGGTGACAACACTGCTGTGGTTTAAAATTAAATCCTGGTGATGTATACTTGAACAAATGTGTCAAAATAAAATATTTTCCATTAGGCACCTGTTACACTGCACGGCATGCACATGGAAATGAGAAGAAATGAGGCAAATGATATTATTACAAAGATATTGCTTGTTTATTCAGATTTCTCATCAGATGCAAATAATTATGGATGTGCATTCATGCATGATCAGGCCGCTAAAACAAAACATTTGCATAATTTGTGGAGACATCAGTTTGGTTTTGTTCGTGTTAACGTGACAAACAAATCAAATAAAGCGCAAATGAGAACTCACACAAACACACAGTCTGCAAAACAAAGACAAACCCCCTGCAGACATCGAAGACAAGTGCATAGGCAGGAATAAATCAGAGCTCCAGCCAGGCGCATGAGGTGTATTTTACACTCAAGGAGTGGCCTACTCTGCGCAGCACCGGGGATCATTAATCTCATGGAGACAAGCACTCTGGCCTGGGGCTGGCACAGGTAGACCGGAGCAGGCTGGGCCCTGGGCCACAAGCTTACAACACTAATGGTCTCATTGTGTTATCACTTGTCAGATAGTACAGACGTACTGTTGTTGACCTAGATGGAGGCACACGTCAGCCAAAAAGCACAGGGCCCTGTGAAAGGATAGCAGCCATGTTTGAGCTGTATCTTTGGCCTGGAGTGTTGCTGGTTGGATCTGCACACAGTGATAAGACTGCAAAGGCAAAAGTTGTGGAGGAGGGGAGGGAAGCAACCTGAGTGAGCCTTGTTAGGTTGATTATTTAAAAGAAGTCGCATAAATAAGTTTTTCATCATTATTTATGTGAAAAAGTCTTGTCTGTGTTTAAATTATTAATGCACACGAGCAGTAAGTGCTGTGATTCCCTTCCAAAACTACCCTCATTCTCTCATCACATCGGGATAACTCAGACGTCTGTCTGTTCCATCTGACGATCAGTGGAGACCAGAATCATTGATTTGTAATGCTGTCTTGATCCGTAACATCAGTTAAAAGCACTTCCTTTCAAAGAGAATAGACTTTACTGCCTTTTAGAAGTTCTTCTTCGCAGAGATGCCACAATCTCATGGTACGCTTGTCTCAGCTGACAGTTAATTATACCAACTCTAAAATTAGGCATGCACAAATAAATAAGTAAACTGCTTTAATTCAACAAGTGTTTAAATGTGTCAGTGCAGGTATATTGAAGAAGATGCTGCTTGTATTGAATACAGAAAAAGCCTAACCAGGCCTTTAGGCAACATTATTATTTGTCATATTGTTTTTTAAGAGCTTAATGCCTGGTTTGAATAAAACTGCATTTTTACATTTTTTCTGTCATGATAATAACACTGGTCCAAATCCGTCGAGCTTCATTTCAAAAGTGTACTCCAGTAAAAAAAACAGAAAGTGTACTCCAGTAAATGAACCCATCTACATTGGGACGGCTGTCAATGTGAGTACAAAGCAGAACTAAAGAGAGTACAAAATGGGCCAAAGTGACTTCGAAGAGACCTGTGGCAGACAGCTTCTTTTTGTACCCAAAACGTATGAGTATATGGCGATCAAAGCTGCGAAAATACAACTTAGCTGGAGTGCAAATTGACCTGGAGTTGTAATAAATATCTAAAACTACTGAAGGTGATAAAAGGATGCTTTTCAGACAATTGTTTTTGATGTACAAGTATTTTTCTTTCCCAGAACAGTTGAATAGTTTATGACCTTTAAAGCTTATATTACCATGTTTTTTTTCATACAGTTGGTAATTTCCTAAAAACTCTTGAGGCCCTGATCTAATGTTAGTGATCAAGTTACTGGAAACATGACATGGCATACAAACTTGACATACAGTAGATGATTCGTTAAATGATGTATTTCTCAGGTCTCTCATGAAGTTTTTTCCTAGTGACTTTGAGATACTGTTCATTTGCTGGAGATATATTTTAGTTTTAATGTCGGATTATTCATTTTTAAACACACTCTGCACAATAACTGGTCCTGGTCAGGAACTGACCCCAAAATAAGCCAAAGGCCAAAAAGAAATTTATAAAAGATCG